>GL501440.1:233670-305201 GCA_000149185.1 Mayetiola destructor
GAGAGAGAGGGAGAGAGAGAAAAATATTTCGCAAATCTGACAACATTCTCTTGTTAATTTCATTTCACCTCTGCGATTTTCGCTTTTCGCCTTCGGTGTCGGTCATTTATTTCAATTTGTTTGTTTCTTATTCAATCAACAATATGATGTAATCTCGATGATTGTATATTTTTTCGATAGCATTTTTAACTACTTGAATTATCCAACAAATTATTATCCTCATTGTTTACGCTTCGTTCCATACCATTGTTCTCAATTCGCAATTGAAAGGAATTTCAATTCATGTTGAAAATTGAAAGTAAACGAGGATAATTTGGAATGAAGTGAAACGGGCATCCTTCAAACGATTCGGATCAAATAAAATAATTATAACGTCCGAATAGAAACAGAATGAAAACACATTCGAGTTTGTATGTTTATGCAAAAAGTATGGAATATTGGGTATTACTAACCAGATATTGGTAAATACAATGCATTGTTGATTGTTACAAAAAAAAAAAGAAAAAATTAACTGAAAAGAATACTTCTTTTACGGTGTATTGCCTGGTGGCATTGGAATTAGAAAGGGTGCTTGTGTGTGAAGAGGTTTCATTGAGCCTTTTGTTACTGACCAAATAACCGAATAAACATGTAATAAGCCGACAAATTGCGTACATTTACGATTGTTTCATTACTGTTTTTTTTTTGTACTCTTTGGTGGTCAGTTTTAGGTTCTAAGAAAAATTGAAATTCTTTTTTTTTTTTCTATTTCGTAGGAATTCTTCATTTCGACCATTTTTATCAATATCATTCGGCACGAGGCTGAAAATGATTTCAATTGAATTTCTTTCATCATAAATTAAACGCTTGGCCAGCTTCGAATCCTTATATGATATTGCATCATACAGTTTAACACGTACGTTCTGAATTTTTATCAACTAAATAAAGTATTTATATTTTTATTTTCGGTATTTTGCCGAGAATTAAACAATATTTGCTTGCACACTTTATATTATGATTTGGAATTCCCATCAAGTCAGAAATTCAAACAAGACAGAAAAGAACCTGTTTATCTGGTATTGTATTTTTTCGTTTATTTTTTTTTCGCTCGAATCTCATGAATATATGAGCATACATAGCAGGTACATAGTAATGTTGATTCAATGCAGTTCACGACTCAGTCTACAATCAAACGGCACAGAAATTTCGTTCGGCAATTCATCAGAGTCTCGAAAAAATTTGTTCAAAATTAAAATTAAATTCAGGACAAAACTGATATGAAGGTCATTATTATCATTTTAATTGTGTTTCAAACAGTGATTGCACAAAATGAATCTACTGCCAGAATTTCACGAACGGCCGCAGAATTATACCAAGTAATTTTTTTTATTTTTTTTTTCAAATTTTTATTTTGTTGGAATTCTTAAAGTGGAAAAAATTGTTTGTCAAAAATAATAGAAATGTGCAAGTTTATCAACGGGCGAAAACATCATATTATCACCATTTTCGATATCCAATTCAATGGCATTGTTGTCACTGGGTTCAAGAGGGAAAACACATCAGCAAATTGTTCGTGGAATGAATTTAGATACTGAACCAACAAAGATTGGCAGCCAATTTTGTGGCTATTTTGCTGCACTGAATAGAAGCCAGGGAGAGAATACAATGACAATTATTAATCAAATTTATGCACAAAATGGTCATGTGATCAATACTGTTTTTCAAGCGGTTGCTGTTGCTTACTTCAAATCAGGCATTGAAACATTAAATTTTCATGATCCTGAAAAAACCACGCAAATTATAAATTCCTTTGTTTCGAACAAAACAAATCACAAAATCAAAAATATCATTCAATCAAATGCAATCGATGCGAATACTGGTTTGGTTCTAATCAATGCGATCCATTTTAAAGGCGATTGGGAACACAAGTTTGATGAATCAAACACTTTTGAAGGTAATTTCACCAGTGCGGGAGCTAAAAAACACAGCGTATCATACATGAAAGATGCACACAATTTTCGTTATGTTGAGTTGAATGACATTAATGCCAAAGCAATTGAGCTTAGATTTGTAGACTCAGAAATGGCATTTGTTATCGTTTTGCCAAACAATCCGAACGGGCTATTGACACTAGAAGCACAACTTCGACACGGTAATTTTAGCAAAATTATGGAAAGCATGAGATATGAATGTGTTCAAATTACAATTCCAAAATTTGAAATCGAATACGAAGTTGATATGGAAAGAGTTTTGAGACAAGTGAGTGTAATTTTGAGTGAGTTGAACACCAAACAATTTGAACATGATATGATTATAACATGATTATTATTATTTGCGTAAAATAGCTGGGAATCAACGATATGTTTGAGGACTCTGCCGACTTCAGTGGAATTTTTAAATCGCATAAACCTTTGAAAGTGACAAGCATATCGCATAAAGCGTTTATCAATATCAATGAATATGGATGTGAAGGAGCTGCATCAACACGTAAGGAAAATGACTCAACCGACCGGTTTATTATTATCATAATGGGTTTAATCTAATTCGTATTTATTCTCGTTTTATTTCAGTCATTGGATTTGAATTCAATTCATTGACAAATTGTCCGCCGGTAACGAAAAATTTCACCGCTGATCATCCGTTCCTTTTCCACATTATTGACCTTGAAAAGCATATCATGCTTTTCAGTGGCAGATATTTAGGTCCAGCAAAGCCATTTCTTCATCCATAATAAATAATAATTCCAAAATGTTCGAGTGAAAAGACAAAAAAAAAGTTTCGAAGAAACGATCACGTCATTGTTCATTTCCGCAAATAATTCACATTAAATCAAAAAAAAAGAAAAAATGCGTCATATCAATTTTGTTTTATTTGAATCGATTTGCGTGTTTAGTGTTTATATATCAACAATATATGTTCAGACAACAAAGCTGCTTTCTCAGTATGTCGTTGACTATTGCCCATTCAACAACACATTGTTTGAGCTCTAAGCAAAAGTATTTAAAATTAAACGATCGAGAATGTCGAAATATAAGGTCATTCTTATCATGGTGATAGTGTCACATTTGGTGATAGCAGACATTTCTGAAGCGGCCAGAAATCTATATCATGTAACAAATTATTTATGTTTGAATTTTGTTTTTTTCAACATTTTTTATTATTAAAATGATTTCATTTAAAATTCAGCAATGTGCAAGTGAATCAACGGATAAAAACATCATTATATCGCCATTTTCGATTTCCAGTTCGATGGCTTCATTGTCAATGGGTGCCGAAGGCGAAACATTTCAAGAAATTTTCAGCGGAATGCATTTTAACTATAACAAAACTTCGACTGCAAAAAGATTTCTATCTTCATTTAAAGCATTGAAAAAGGGGCGAGGAGAATCATATCTTTCAATAGTTAATCAATTGTATGCGCAACGAGGCTGTAAAATTAAAAAATCATTTCGCAATATCACATATAAGTATTTCAAATCAGACATTGAAATACTAGATTTTGGTGATTCTGTGAATGCCGCAAATACAATCAATTCATTTGTTTCGAATAAAACAAATAACAAAATCCAAAATTTGATTGCACCAGATGCACTTGATTCGTCCACTGGTTTAGTTTTAATTAATGCTATCTATTTTAAAGGGAATTGGGAACATAATTTTAATGAAGACGAAACGTTTCAAGGTGATTTTTATGTTAACAAAAACGAAACGAAACCGATCCGGTTTATGAAAAATGTTGAAAAATCATTTCAATTCGTTGAATTGACCGAAGCAAATGCCAAAGCAATACAGCTTAGATTTAAAGATTCACGTTTATCATTCATTGCCATATTGCCCAATGATCCGGATGGATTGTCAGCACTAGAGCAAAAAGTTCAAGAAAAAACGATGAATTTGAAAAGAATTCTTAAACGAATGAATGCCGAATGTGTTGAACTGATTTTGCCAAAATTTAAAATCGATTATAAAATCGATTTACAAAATGTTCTGAATAGAGTGAGTACATTACGGACAATTGTTATGTAATTGACACACTGACTGTTTAATAGACACTTGTAATTTTTCAATTAATAATTTTCAGCTTGGCATAAGGAAAATGTTTGAGGATTCAGCAGATTTGAGTGGAATTTTCGAAATGGACACACCAATGAAAGTATCAAAAGTATTGCACAAAGCATTCATTGAGATTAATGAGCATGGATGTGAAGCTGCTGCAGCAACATGTAAGACAAATCTTGTATTCACTTGTTCTGTTCTTCTTTTTGTCATTCATTGAATTTTTTCTAGCCGTTGGTATCGACTTTCGTATGGGATTTTCCGAATGTCCACCTTCAACGGCACATTTTAAGGCCGATCACCCGTTCCTCTTCCATATAATGGATGTCACAAAAGGCATTGTACTTTTCAGTGGAAGATATATGAATCCATCGGACAATTAATTCATTTGTTGATGGATCACACAATTCAATGTCCATGGAAACAAAATTATCTTAAACATGAAGTCCATTCCATGTGAATTTTAATGTCAACCGATTATTAGATTAGAACTCCAGATTCAAATAAAATTTAGTTTAATCGAACCTTATGTTTTTGTCCCATTTTTCTTTTATGCTTTGCTATCTAATTCATGATTATTCAACATTCGTTTCGAGCAATTATTCGACACTCAAAATTCAGCATTCAGCATCCTTCGTCGCTCATCACTGCCAATAGCAGTCTGCCAATAGCATTAAAAAAGATGTTCAACCAAAGATAAGTCCTCATCGATTTACAACAAAAAGAATATTGTCAATTGCTCTAATCAGATTATAAATTGTAAACATAAAAAGGCGCAGCCAAATACACAACAAGGGAGATTGAAACGATGACGAAAAAAAAAAGATTAAATAATAAATCAAAGAGATATTGCGACACCATTCATTGCCAATGGCACATTCACTTTGAATGAATTGTAGCAGGTAAGTATTATAAGAGCATAATATCTATGCTGTGGCAACAAAGAAGATTTTTATTCGGTTTTTCGCTTAATTAAAGACCAACGAAATTCGGTATAGTTTATCATTAAATTTTTCGTTGACAATTTCCTAAAGTCCTGAATGCTACAAATACTTTTGATAAGAAAGGTTCATTGAAAATTATTGTTTGAATTTTATAAAAGAAAAAAAAACAGAATCACGTATAAAGCAGCAAATACCTGTGTTTATATTTGTATGAGAGAAAGTTTTTGCCCATAGACTACTCAATTTATGGCATTACATTCGATGCGCATAGCCATTGAGCTGAGTTTGTTTATGTTTGAATATTTAGAAAATTGGCATTTCATCACGCATCACCCCATAATTTGTTAAACGAAGGGAAAACAAAAATTATTACAACTTCTGCTAATTTCACATGTGACGTTTTATTGTTTTTGGATCGACGGGACATAGCAGCCATTTCAAGAAAAAGTAGCCAAATGAAAGTGTCCATCAAATGAAATGGTAGGAACACGCACAACAAAATTGAATTGTTTTCGGATACCAAAGGAAGCGAAACAAAAGATAAGAAAAAAAAAATGAAGCAAAAAACACATTGAAATCAGTTGAAAATTCTTTTGAGTGATTTTTCGTCTGTTTCACTGCAGTAACCAAGTCGATGTGAATGGATCAATTCCGCGAAAAATACATTTCCATCGAGATTCTTCTACTGAAGCTGCGCACATAACAATCACTTAAAATATATGACGGCCATATAATCGGTGAAAATGGACAACAAAAACACCAGAACTCAAGAGACGAAAGAAATGGAATAAGGAAAAAGAAGGAAAGAAAAAACATTTGCTTTGCTGTTATCTTGCTGTGTGGTGAAACAAAAAGAAAGAAAGATGTCATAAACTGAAAGTTTTTGATGGACAAGAATTGCGTTCATGGAAATTTTGAAATTTGTATTCAGGGGGATCGCAATGAAGTGTGATACAAAGTTTTGCATGTGCAAGCGATGAGAGGTAGGTAAAAAACATTGCACATTGTTTTCGGTGCAGAAAAAAGACAAAAACATTCAATGTTCTGAATAATGAATACTGTTAAATTGTCGATAAATAAATTCTCAACACACGATTATTTTTTTTTATCAATTTTTTGGCGATTTTTCATTCCAAAATTCTATTTCCATGAAATTGTGTTCTCTTTACATTTGGAAAATATCGAAAAATATAAAATATAATTGTATCCATAAATTTATAATTTACTACAATCTAGATAACAAGTTAAATTCAATTTTTTTTACACTCAAAAATATATTCATATTTATCTAAATCAATGGAATTGCAAAATCGAATAATTTTCGAAAAACACATCCATTGCCACAGCGACCAGCGAACTATGGATGAAAAAAATATTGAAAATACACGACATTCAAGCAGGATGAACTCCAAGCCCGCACAATAGTCTTCGTTGTGTGATCAATTAATGGATGGTAATTGATTTACATTTAATATGGTCGCCATACGGCCTTTTGTGAATTAATCGATGATTTTAGTTTGGTTTCAGGTGATCGTGGTCCAATCGATGCTCGTTGGGTTGATTTCAATGCTGATGGTGCTTTTAGTTCGCATCGTGCTCTCAAAATCGGATATGGCTCTCGATCGCTTACAGTTGAATTGGCCAATGCAGCGGTCGGTTGAACAATCGGATTTGGTCGAAAAATGGGAACAAAAGTCGATTCGACAACATCGATTTGTTCATCATCGGATTCTTCGGATTCGAGCGAATTGTTCAATTTGATGGATATATTTGGTTGGCTGTGCACTGAGGACGATCGACTAGATAATGATGTTGGTGATAGTCTTGATGAACCAAATTGATCAAATGTTTGGCCATCATTTGATATATTTAAATTGTTTGGCATCGAATGCATTGGTCGTCCATTCATCGGAACTCCTTGCAAGTTTGGTAGTTCGTATGGAAAGAATGGATTTTTGTAAAACATATCCGCATTTGAAAGCGAATGGAAGGGAATATTTTGCATAGGATGGAATTCATTTGGCATCGATGAGAGAGTGGGCATTGTCCCTGCCATCGATGGTGACACTATTAAAAGAAACAATAAAGATTTTTTTTTTTTCGATTAATTCACTGGTTTTTCTTTTACTCATTTGAAACGTTAATATTCATAACTCCAAAATGGGAGCACATTCAAATAACAAAGTAAAAATAATCAAAAATTACCTTTTGAAAATTGTGGAGTATGCGATTGTTGCCGGAAATCAGGGGGAACGTAGCACATATAGGCCATGTCGAACCAGCCAGGGTTCAACACAAATGGGTTCATATTTGGATGTCCATATCCAAAGCCTGAAAATAAATCACATTTTGTAAATAAACAATTCACATAAACACAGAAAAAAATACGAAAAAATTAAACAAAGTAAAAAACTTACACTGCTTACTTCTTGGTTCACGTGGTCCATCCACTGTGACTTTGATGGCTTTATTATAAGTTGCAATTTGATCGGGTATCGGTGACATTGGAATACTTGATGCACGAACTGTAATCATAATGGAAAATGACTTTCCACGTCCACTGCGTCCAACAAAGCGTAAATCATTAAACTTTGCTACACAATTTTTTATCAATGCCGTATTATTTCGTAATTCTGGATTGAAATTTTCATCGTTACCGGCTGAGAGCACAACTTCGGTACCATCGGGAATTTCATAATCCAAAATAACTACTTGAAATGGATCCGGTAAACTTTTATTGCTACGCCAATGGGTCGGCAACGATGTACAGAAAATCATCGGTGATCCAGTTTCCACTAATTTGGTGTTGAAAGCTCGTGATAAATATTCCAAATGATTCGGTGATAAATTGTTGCACATGTTTGATTTGGTTTTTTGTGGCGACAATGGAATATTTTCGGAAATATTTTCAGTTGGTGAGTTTTGCAATTCCAAATGCATTTTTATTGGTTTAGTCTGTTTTTTCGTGTTTTTATTTTCAATTTCACTGATTCACAAAAACTAAAGTATGTGATGCGCTTGATGAAGTGTTCATTACAAGATCCCAGATCGAACTGACTTGTCTACTCGAAAAACACTCTCAAGTCGAACATACAAATATATTCGATCGTTACACGCATACCACATACACGTGCATCTTTAAACTGTGCATTGTTTTCTGCACCCTCAACATGTTATTTTCTTTCTTCGTTCCTTCTTACGATCGCAACACCAACGCAAACATGTACACATGTAACAACAAAATTAAAACTCGCATTGGTAATTGTGTTTGTGACCTGTAATGGTTTTATGGGGTTGCTGTGGCCGAAAAAAAACAACACATTTTTCTCTTCTGTTGTACAAAATAAAATTAAAATATTTTGTCTGTTTGAATATTTTTTTTTCACTCTTCTCTTTGTGCTATGATTCGTTGAACAGTCGGCAAACAGCAAACACAATCATGGCACAAAATGGAAGAGTGAAGGAAATATTCTTTATTTCGGTTAATTTTGAATTGTGAATAACATAAGTGCACCATAACGAAAATACAGCACAATGAGTATTAAAATTAGATCAAACGCAAATGAATGTTGAAAATGTTTTTCAATCAAAAATTTTAAATAATAAATTTCATTCAGCGGCCACTTTCGATTGTCCTTCAATTGAAGTCTTGAAATGTATGTGAAGTTAGCCTGATGAACGCTTCAAAGTCCTCACAAAAAATTTGGAGGATACTTTCATATCCCATCGGGTTATGAAAAATCGTCACCCCAATGGGTTGTGTAGCAGTAACCCTTAATTTTTTTTTTTGCGAATTAAACAAAACAATCATAAAATGTGTCGTTGCATTGGCCAAGGTATAGTTTTGTGCATCGATAACTCATTACTTCTCTTGTTTCACCATTCAACAACAATGGCACAAAGAGTTAAAAAAAATTCAGTAGGTAGCGAAGTGTTCCATTTTCCCTTGTTTCCAACACTTCATTGGGTCAATATAATTTTTCTACTGACACGAAGGGTTAAAGTCAGCTTACAGACGTCGATTCTGCATTGATTTTGCATGCGTAAAAGGATAATTTTAATGTTATGTATTGTGTACTCAATGTCCAGCTGTGCAAACAGAGAAAACAATTTATTAGCAAGTTCAACCCCACAAACGATTAGCATTCAAATTGTACCAAGAAATTGAAACAATAAATTGTGAACCCTTTTAGCTAAATGAATACCATTACAGTCATCGAATAGGTACGACTTTGTGTTGTGCACATTCAGTTGTGATGATGGAGAAATTCGGATGAAAAATGCTTCGCTCAATTGTAGTTCAGATCTACTGAAAACCTAAAACAAGATCTTAAGATATTTTTCATGATTACAAAATAAACAAACACGTTCAATGTTACGGTACAAAGTAAACTGGATTTACAGCGTGATTCCGAAATTGTTTGTAATTGTTTACACAAACAGAGAATCATGAGACTCTTGACCATGATTTGATCTGGTGTGCGTTAATTGTGATCTTCGGAAATTACATTTCGTATTCAATTTGAATATTTCAATATTTTCTTAAATGAACGAAAATATTATTGTATTTAGATTCAGCTCCAGTGCTACCAATGAATTTAGTAAATTTTAAAAAAATCTTCGATTGAGGCCAGTTGGATCCAATGATCAAATATCATCTTATCATCAAAAAACCTGCAAATTTTTCAACATTTTCTGTTTTGAAAATTCAACGGATTCGGCCTGTTGTCTGAAGTCTAAGCTATATTCCATACCAGTTGAGGGGTCTTCCATATACTTCACTCCCGGCAATAAATTTATACAACTTTTCGCTAGAAAATGTCCTGTGAAGTCAAAGAGAAGAGAAAGAGCAACCAAACAGTTGAATCAGTGGATAAAGGAATATTTTCTCCTTTTCTTTTACTTTTCACAATTTCTACCACGGCCGCTGCTGCCAGACCAAACAAATAAAGAATACGAAATTGCATGCAATAAAATAGAAAGCCATATAACCAAAAAAGGTGTGTACGGAGGAAGAATATATTATATTCGAAACGAGTTTCGGCGAAAAAGTAGATAAAATAAAGAGAATAGTAAATCAAAAAATTCAAGGAAATCGTTTTTTAATCGAAATTAGCTATCGAAATCGAAATCCTTTCAAATAACAAAAATCTTAACTTCATGATCTGAAAACAGTTTGATTTGATACAGATAATGTCTTATTAAATTTATTTGGTTTTTTGAATAGGATATTATTGTCCGATTCGATTTTCACCTGTTAGTAGACTCTCTTTAATCCGAAGATAGATAGCACGTGGAATGAAATGAGTAGAGCTGAACCCGATCGTTCCAAGAACGAGCTAAATAATATCATTATAAATGGTTTAATGATGATCCATAATAAAAAATCCGATAAATTGTAATCTTTAGCCGATGATTAAGTAATTAGAGTAATTTGTCAAAAAAAAAAGTTAAAAGAGATTTGTTTTGTTTTTATAGTAAAGGCGAAACTAGCTGTTACAATCTACCGTCTGTGAAGCAAAAAAATATATTCAAATTTGTATCCGTGCAGTCGCAATTTCCTGTCTGACATCTGAATCATCTTCCGAGACAATCGTAATTGTTCATTGTCCGCCCAGCTGATAATCGTCTGAAATGCAACAGGTATGAACAGCGGCATCTCTGATAGTTTTTTGGTACTGCGCATCACATGACGCACAGTATCCGTTCGAGACACAAACCTAATAAAATGATGTTCTTTAAGCACAGCACCACACAAAAGCTCTGTTCCATTCAAAATTTAAAAAGAATCATCTTAATTCTTGATCAACGAATGCTTTCTTTTATTCAGGTGAAATACACTATGATAATAATAATAATGATATCGTGGAATTTTGCTATCCTGGAATTTATCTAAATGCCACACACATTCAAACTATGGACATTCGAAACCGTTTTGTAATTTGTAACTTTTTCATTCATCGCACCATCATTAATGTCAAATTTTATGTTTATTTTTCGAAAAGAATAATATTCAGCAGTTGGTCATCCAGTGCAAGCGTAAAATTATATGCATGAATGAGAAAATCGTATCGTCGTTTGAGATCCCGAAATTGGATATTCTTCATTCTTCCGAAACTTATTTTCGAAATCCTAATCAAGCCCAAACAAGGGTTGGGCACGAGTGTGAAAACGATTTTGATTTTCATTGAAAATATCAATGAATGAATTATTATTAACCAGCCGGCAATTTTATTTTTACGACAGACAATGTGTCGCCGTTTCATATTTCATATCCATGGACAAAAAGAGCAAATCTTGCATTTTGGGACCAACGCAAAGCATATTTGTTGATATATGACACTTTCTACCACGGTGTTGGTCAGTTGGATATCCACTTCATTTCCGCATTTTAGTTTTTCTCACTTTGACCGAACATTACACACATCACACACATGTGCATTTATCTCGCTTCGTGTTCGTGTGTGTCTGCACATATAATTGTATACCAAAAAAATATTCGAAACTAATTGACTCTTCGGTCCCGAATGCCAACCATTCAATTTATTAGTCGGTGCGTGAAATCTGTTTTATCTGTTTTTGTTTTTATTTCCATTTATTTCGTGCCAACAGAAGCGGTGATTCAATGAAAGAATGAAAAGATGTAGTATTTTTTTGCTTTTCGAACGATGCCATCGTGTGTGGCATGAAAAATGAGAAAAATGTGTTTGTTCTCAAATTAAACATTATTTCGGTTGATTGAATAAATAAAAGAGCAATGAAAATGTCAAATGAGCTCATTTCATTGCACAATTCATAGACAAAATATCAACATAAAACTTTCCAAACAACAACACTATACCATTTTATTGTAGAAACGGCAGCGTGCGACCGAATTAGAGTTAAAAGAATTTCATCGGAAATGCCCAAATGTAATGTGAACAATTCCGCAAATAAAATCCAATTGCTACTAAAAATCTTTTCAGCATTAGCATAAATCAGAAAATTAAACATCCTTAAACCAAATTAAATATTCTTGTTTCAATCCAATTCATGTTTTTTACTTCGTTTTTTTTTCTCGTATCAACTGCTATACTATCTCGATCTCGGGATATTTTGTCGTAGCATATACTCGTTGGCTACTCGTTTTGCGAAAAACTCTTTAATTTATGTATTTGCATTTTGGTTCGAGTGTAATTCATGTCTCTGGCTCATTCATACACAACTTTTCCAGTGAGCCGCCATTTGGTATAGTTTGTTTGGATGCCTTATACACCGACCATTCATTATCCGGCTGTATTATTATTTTTCCTTATTCCTAAATTTATTCATGGCTTTTCGGACACTTGCGAATGAACTAAAAACATATACACAATTCACCGTCACAAATTGTTGGCAATATACGTCGTTTACTCGAAAATTTTGTGTGAACACTGTTTGGTACATAATTGTTTGAAGTGATTTGCATTCAGCAGCCCAAGATACACAAACACGCACGCACACGACACACTATTCCCGATTGTTTAGTGCAAAGTTTACACAAAACTAGATTCGAATAAAATTGAAAATTTTGTTCGCCAGTCGGACGATCGGTCGGTTTAACTGACTCGGTTTGTTTGTACATTTAACATTTTAGTGAAAGTCCCTTTGTCATTTTCATTATTATCATCAACCTTGCATATTGCTGTTTTAACACTTTGTCCATTTTATCGATGTAGATATTTGGCATGCAGTTTGCCACCCAATATACACATACATAATCATTGACCATATTAAACATTATTCATATCAACAAGCATTGAATTTAGTTCATGTGCTGCGTGGGGATGTGTTGACCATTCGCTTCGTTGATTTCTAACTTCGGCATCATATCCGCAATTCAAAAAGTGTTTCATTGGAGTAAAAAAAAAACATGCGATTTGTGGAATGCAAATTGTTTGGCAGTCGTTGCTTTTATCTCAGGTCAGTACAGCACTGTTTTTTCTCTATTCATTATTTTTATTATTATTCAGTTTGACTGAATCCATTGAAATTCGGTTTCATGAAATACAAAAATAAGAACAGTATATCCTTTTAACGATGGGCACCATTCTTACGGACACAGTATAGCCAGAACCATCGTCATCGCCATCAACTAAAATAAAATGAACCCTTTTCAGCCAAACACACGCGAATACATTGACCATTTGTACAATTTATTTTCAAAGATTTTCAGTACACAACATTCATTTAAATGCCATACATGAGAATTAACATCAATGAATCTCAGATTCTGGGTTCTGGATGTACACATAAAACATACACAATCACTTAGCCGAAGCCGGATATCATCTTTTTGTACTTATATTCTGGTTGAATATTTGGTATGAGTTCTATTTTTCAAAAGAGCACAAACATTATGTAGTCTGTTTGGACGTTCAAAGAGTTTAATAAAAGGGATGATGCATTCTTTGTAACGAGAAGGAAAAATGCACACACACAAAAAACGCTCATTCAAATCGTTTGACCACTGTGCTGCTTTTATTTATATTTCTTGATCCGGGTTCCACATTTTCATTTCCATTTGGTCAAAGATTGTTTTAATTGTAATAACGAGACTCATTTTGCATATAAACAAATGCACATATAATATTGGCGTGTGTATTTCATGTATGAATATTTATTTATTCATTTTGCTCAAGTATTTCATGAAATGACACAACACAGCAAATGTGACTTGTAGCCAGGAAATTGTTCAATTTAGCAAAGATTCGGGATTGTTTGAACACAATGAATTTACAAACATTGCACGCCTCCGCATATTGACCATATTTGTTAAAAGATAACATTGGACCCCGGTTTTTTTCTTTCATTATTATCCATTGCCAACCTATGAAGATCATTTCCGTGAAATATCGCATTTTAAATGCATGAAAATGGCTCTTTTTTCTCTCGCTGTTCATTGTCCGTATACATTATATATGTGGCGGTCCGGCTTTCGCTTGGAATTTAAATTATTAGAAAATATGTGCACATGTTTTTTTCGCCTCCTTTTCGACGTCGCTAACAACAATGGATCCATAGGGCCATTGGTTCACATAGTTCACAATTCACATTGGACGATATCAAATGAGAGGGATATTTTATAGTATTAATTTTCGGATAACAATGTGGACATTTGTACCGGAAAGAATTGCTCCGGTCAGATATTGTTAATGTTTTTTGTATCGAAATGAAAATGGTTCTAGGGTTTAGATAGCTGAATATGGATCCAGTAAAAGATGTGAAATATGTCAGATGGACACAACGAAATGAGGAGAGAAAGAGAGAGAGAAAAAACATTGTTGAAGGAACTATACAAGGGCTTTGAATGGTAAGTGATGGTGAAAATTCGAAACATATTGTTGTGTTTACAAGAAAATAACCAAACAACGGCATACCAATTGCAAATGAAATGATAAATGGAGGAAAAGGGGTCCTGAGCATTACGAAAAATAAAATCTTAACAATTTAAACAATTTCGTTTTCAACTCGCTAATAATTTATGTTCAATGTTCAGTTTCAGTTTATTGCTTAAGTGGACATTGGGCAAGCAGAGACTGTGCATCACTTTTTCTGTGTATTGAAAACTTTATTAGAAATAGTATTTCTGATAAAATTGCTAAGCGTTTCGTTTTCTTCGAGTCCAGATTTCAATATTGTGTTGAATGTTGACCGATGGTTTACGGAACTAATGAGCCAGATCACAAACAGCGCTACCATATTTGAATTTTTCTCATTAATTTTGATGGAATAATGTAAATATTTCGATTTTTAATGCCTTTTAAGTAATTTCCTCTCTCTCTCTATCTCCATTTTTCCCCAAAAATAAATGGATATATTTATTTATATGTTCATTGGCCATTGAATTCGTCGGCTCATCAATTTTAACATTTCAAAGATTTTAAAATGAGATTGAAAAGCATAAATTATTCCCTATTAAAATTAGCCCTCCGAATTTATTTCCATAACTCTTTCACTCTCACTACAGAATTTCTTTGGCCATTCAAAACATCTTATCGGTTCGACCATTGTTCAAAATAGTGCCTCAGCGCCTAGAATATAAATGGATCTAAAAACTATGCACAGACATTTAACAATATAGTATTATAGTCACATAATAATAGTTGAATGCAAGATTATTCTCTTATGTAAGGATTTTAAAACAATAGCAATACAATCTTTTGCATGAATCTCATGGATCTCGTCCTATGTATTATTTTTCGTTGAGAAATTATATTCCATCATTCGAAACGAAAAACGTAAGAGTAAGAGTTCAATGAATAGTAACAAAACAATGAACAATGGCCTGGAAAAACGATTAAAAGTAAAATAATGCTAGCCAAAATACAAGACAATCGAAATGAAACAAACGGCAAAGAGTGAGTGAGAGAGAGAGAGAGAGAGAAAGAGAGAGTCGGAGTAAAAAGTAGTAGAGAAATTCCGAAAAATTGCTTTTAAACGAATAAGGCAAGTCTGCCAATGGCAAAAGATAAAAACGGTAAAGTGATAAATGAAACAAGATTCAGTTAGTGGCGGCCGGGTCACTTATTAGAATTACTGCACACATTCATTTGGCTTGTGTTGCATGAATAAGAAATTAGAGTTTGAATATAGTAAAAATGGCAGGGAATGAGAGCCATGAATGAGTATGCTTTGTATGCAAAATGCAAAAATCTCATATGTGTACATAAACACTGTGTGGATGATGAACGGTGAGGAGAGGAAGAAAAAAAAGGGTTTTTAGATTTATATGCATGGAATGATTTTAGAAAAGCTACAGTTCAATTTTCAATCAGCAAACATTATATGGACGACGATACAGAGTGTGAACAAAGAACCTGCGAAAAGGATGAGAATTATTGCGAATTTCCTTAATTCATTGTGTCTATTGTCTCTGTGATTCAAATACAAACAGTCACACATGAAATCTATTTGAGTAGAAAAGTAAAATGAATAATTTGGTGAATGCAATAGAAATAAGCAGTGGCTCTTTATATCCAGTGGATACAGCAGCCAGCACATATGCAAATTTTATGGATCTAATTCAAAAGGGTAATGACGTTCGTCCAATGAATTAGATCTAGGTTCATTAATTCTGTACGGTTTGGCTCGTTGTACATTGGTACACATATTATTATATAAAACTTATTTCCATAGGAAACCATCCCATTGTTTATTGGATTTTCTTTAAATCGTTGGAGACATGAAATAGCATGTTGTAGCTATTTTAGCGTTTCCAATATCCTTTCGTTATTTATTCTGTCGAAAAATTTAACAAATTCAATGTTCCGTTGTTAAAAAATTAAATCATTATTATTATCACAAATTCTTTTAGTTTCTTGCATTGAATTTTTTTAATTGAACCGGCTCAATTATTTTGAAATTAAATTTCTTCCCGCCAAAGTTTGTGCATAAAAAATTTCCATTGAATGTTTCAAAAAATGGATTTCAAATATTTTAATTATGAATTTTGTTGCACGTTTCATATACCAATGCTTCAAATTTCACGATAGAATCATCGATTTTCGAGCTAATGGGATATTGAAACCACTTTCAAGTTTCAAGCTGAAAATATGTTAATCTTTTTCCAAATTTTTGCAATGAATAAATGCTCAAAGATTTCCAAAAGAATGGATACCCGTCGTTTCTTTTATCCTCATTTTTGTTTCTCTCTCATCTTTTTGTGTGTGTGTTTGATTTTGTTTTTATCAGAATGTGATGCTTCTTTATCCAGTCATTATTCATTTGTCGATAGATACTTGAACACAAAGTTTAAGATGAGAAGCGAACGCTTAAAACAAAAGGATTTTCTCTCCACTTGGTAAATTTGCCATGCACACATGATATGGATTCATTTATCTCAGTTGAAAGTGACATGAGAGCTCGAAAAATGCTATGCATGGTTTTATATATATTCCATTGGTAGATAGATCAGATCAAACAAAGCACTTCATGATTGTTGAACATTTGTTGAGCGTTAAGTAGAAGAAACAATCTCGAAAAATACTTTTTAATTAGCAATTAAAATGAGCAGTTTCACATTATATGTAACACACTAATGTTGTATGCATTGATGGTTGCCAAGATTTAAAATTTCCAAGAAGATATTTATACTTACTATTCATATGCGCA
This sequence comes from Mayetiola destructor, assembly GCA_000149185.1. Lineage (NCBI taxonomy): Eukaryota > Metazoa > Arthropoda > Insecta > Diptera > Cecidomyiidae > Mayetiola > Mayetiola destructor. The sequence goes on from GL501440.1 coordinate 250,782, forward strand.
TTAAATGTATCCATTTCCGAAAAATGCATCAGAAAAACGAAACCATTTTAATTAGAATTTCTCACAAATTTAATACAATCATTGCTCTTCAACCACGTTTGCATCGAAACCAATACCATTGGAACCATTACAAGAGTGTAAGGTTGAAAATCATTTTCATTAAATGTTATTTTCACCTTATAACAATGCAAAGGGGAGAGAGGGTAGAGAGAAAGAGTCCTCATGTTTGAAACGCTTCGAGTTACAAAAGACAATTGAAAACTTGAAATAAATTATTTTTTCCTTTTTTTTTTGTGAAATATTTTCTCGTTCTCACAAATGAACATTAATTCGACGTTTTACTTGAATCGATGCTAATTATACACATTTGTTGAAAATATTTTTAAGCGCCACAAACACAAATGGATTCTTCTGTTCTTTAGATTTGAAGAAAGTCATTCAGATTGTGTGTTTTCAAATGCTGAACCAACGATACAATGCCATTTGTCTGCACAAAGATCTGCATTATTCAATTGGATCGGATTTACAAGCGACTGATGTGCTTGAAACTTGGAAGCCAGGTTTAACGTGGTTTGTTAAAGGATTTAAATGCGAATCAAAAATGCTTGATAATGCCGAATGATGAAGCAAGAAAAGGTTTAACAACATTCAAAACAACATGTTTAACAGCATTATCATCATTCAAAAGCATTCAACCTTCAATCATTTGTAGCCGATGATGATGATGATGATGATGATGATGATGCAGACAACGATGACTATTATGTTTTGAATTTATTTAAGCATTTCGAAATGCTCAATTGGCCAGCTATCAGTGTCAATAAATTTTCGGTTATCAACTCAGAAAAAAAAAACCATATTATGACTCACTTTCATTTGGACTTAATTCCCTGACGAATGGATGATTCGATGAGTTTTGAGCAATTCGCACCATAATCAACAACAATATCAGGGCTTTGATTTGCTCGGCCCCCCAGAAATAAACTCAATCAGTGTGACTGTGGCCATGTGGCAGCACATGAATAACAGATATTTATAGAAAATTGGTTGCAGTTTTTGACCACTAACTTGTACCACTGATAAGACCTCACTATGGTCGGGTTTCTCAATTATGTTACCACCGCATACATTGGGCTACAAAATTTGGTTACATCTTTTACCGCCAGCATATTGGCGAACAAACGCGCGTATCACCCTTTTCACATTTCGTTCTGTCTTGCCCTTCGCACTTTCACATTTTTCCAATTTGATTTGTTTTTCCATGCAGCCAAACACATTATATATGTATAATGTATGACGAAGGCCCCATCCGTAAATAGACGTGTCGAAATATGCTCGCATTTACCAAAATGTGATGCCAACAAAAAGCACATAATGAATAATAACTATAAAACTAAAGTTTTTCAAACTATCCCATTCATGTGAGGGCGAAGCATTTTGCAGCAACGGTAGAACGGGTTTGTTGAGGAAACAGGCAAATGAAACGAATTTTTGATAAAATGCTCTCTATATCCTGTATGTGCTTTGTGCTTATGACTCGTTACTAATAAATAATTTAAAATTAGAAATACAGTTGGATAAAGCAAACGAGCAACGTGTTTTGTGCCATCGCACGATTGTTTATGATAAAGGGTTCTTAAATTCATTTAGTTTCACTACAAACTAAAACGGGCATCCAAGCAACGAAAACCGGTTAATTTTTTTCTCTCTATTCTCGCCTAATTTCCATTTGAAAATCCATTTTTAACGAACAACCGGATACATAAGTACATACGGTGCCATGAAATATGAACAATTGAAACCGAACCGTATGTGTGTGTGTGTTGCTCAAACCGCGCAACTACATTCCTTAACTCCGCCCGTAACACGTGTTTTTGCGTCGTTATCACAAAACTACGTTTCAAACATTTATTGCATTGTTATTGGATTCAATGCCGCCGCACGTATACAACTCATAGTTTACCTGTCGGTGATAAAATCGAAGATTTTGATGAAGAAAATTCAAAAGCCAAATATTGGTGGGAAAATCACCTCAATCGTGGTTATTCAAGTGTATTTTCAATCATTCACCGAGAATTTCAACCAACGAATCATTTTTGGTATGAGCGATGAGACATATAGTACACATAACAACACAGTGTGTGCTGTGTAAATGTCAATGATTATTACAAAAAATATGATGCTATCAGAGTACAGTTGAGGTGTACAGTTTTGATCGAATAAACGATTCATTTTTTTGATCCAACCCATTTTGACCGCAGAACAGATTTTCCATAATTTTGGTTTGTGTGTGCGCTTGCCAACGGCACGCTGCTACACTGCAATATTTATGCGATCTCTTTCTATCATTTCTAAACGTGGACACTGGACACTCTCCTCCACTTTTATATTTTCATAATTTTTGGTTGTTTTGCGTGTTTTCAGTTTTTTGTTTTCTTTTCTAAAATCAAATCTTCGTATTTGTATCGATTTCGAACATTTTTGGCATTGTGCCGATAGCATTTTGCTGGTTAACGAAATTCGATGATGTGTGTGTGTTTGTGTGATGGTTGATAGGATATGTGAATGTGCTTTTGCGTTTATGTTGGTCTGTTGATTGTTGGTTTGTGTGTATTTAGTGGGACTCCGCAGAAACTTATCTGCTGCCTATATCAGTAATTTAAAACGCTCCTTTAACATTTTCAACTTGAATTGAGTGCTCTTTGCTCTCTATGTATTCACAATTCACAAGGCACCCGATTTATCCACATAACTATATGAACAACCATCCGCACAGTGGCCGCACATCATCGATGATATGTATGATGATCGTTCATCGAGTGAGTGTTTTTTTTTTTGGTTTGAGTGAAATTCATTCAAGGATCCGTGACATGATCGTTTTTGAGCCAAAAATTATAGCTTCAATTCAAACAATTGTTTCAATGTTACATCGTCAGCCTTTGGTTCAAAGATTATATAGTATGTAGTGTGTCAAACTGAGTGAAAAAATCTCGGACTGAATGAAAATTTTACTCAACAAAACGCTTGCTCCACAACTACTCCGGTTGTTTGCGTCACCGGATAGTTTTTCGAATCTCAAGCGCTTCGTACAGCCTCGACATCAATCGTAAATTATAATCAGCAACATCTCATTAATGAAGAGATGCACACAACCACATTGAACGTTCAATGTGGATGAAATACGTAACACACAATTCATTTAGTTAACGTTTCGGTTATTTCGGAGCCATGACGTTAATGAAATACGCTCTTTGAATTGTTTTACCGGGCAATCTTGTATCCCATATGGGCATATGTATATAATAATTATTTTAAATCCAGCACACATTCTCACATACTATATTTATGTATGCAAATGAGACCAAAAATAAATTCAATTCACACATGTAACCCTTGCATCGATGTTCGTTGCTCGTTGCTACTTGCTGCCCATATATGTAACATTTGCGCTTCGACTCCAATCCAAACGATGAACGATGAAAATGTTTTTCTTTGCATGCAACGCATATATGTATTTGTAAATAAATAATTGCTATACATAATGTGCTTGAATTGCTGTGTATTTGATAATATCAAAAACGAACGGATTTCGTGAATGAAGAATGAATATTTTGAAGCAATGTAAAATATAAGCAATAAGCAATAAAGCAAGAGCATCCGCACTCGAAAATTCAGAATATAAAGCCAAACCATCCATGTGAATTTGTGAAATGCCAATATTTACGAAAAGTTGTGGCAACGAGAAGCAACAGACCTATCGAAGCAGCTCCAAACCTTTTTTCCCGAGACTAACAAGTGAATAGTGTTGAATCATTCAACTGAATACTCATACGATGGATGACCAACATCAAGTGAACACACAGTTATTTGCATGTTCTGCGATCCATTTGTGAATTTTCAACGTGAAAATTAAATTCAACGGTTTTGCTGTCAAGTTAGTGTTGTTTTTTTTTTTTTTTGGTCATGGATCGAATCCATTTGTTTTTGGCCAAAAAGTTTGAAGTGCTTTGATACATGAAAATTCGATAAATTGGAGTTGTTGTTGTTTTTTTTCCGGTGAAATTCGACAAGTTCATTTATAAGTGAAGAAGAAAATCCAGCGAATAAATTAACTGAAAACACATGTCATGTCATATACATGTTTAAAGTTGACCATTGAGCCAAAACGAAAGAATAGCAAAAATCGCCTAAACGACCATATCATGTTCGACAATTGATTTTGGCCACCAACAATCGCTGAACGCGTAACAAACAAAACCAACCGAACTAAAGAACTCAATTGATGTGATAAACCAATACAAAACAAAAAGAATGAACAAAAAAATCCGATTTTTTTTAAGGCCGAACGGAATCGTTTAAATGCTTAAATACTGTGCAATACAGCGCGCCCACCAAACATATATCGGAATTCATTGTGGAAAGAAAATACAGGAAGAAAAAAAATCGGTGTTAACTAACTCTTGGCCAAATAGACAAATTTTCGCATTTATTCACAAGTCTGTAATTTTGTTGTTGTTTTAATTCAGCCACTCGAATCGTGACTGCATGACAGTGAATGGAACAGTGTTTGTGGAAAAATCCGCTCTTGTAATGAATTAAAAAAAAAAAGTGCAGGCGATCGACGAATAGAAGACAAACTGCCGATGCCGATATAAGCAGAAATTCAAAAACAGAACGAAAAAAAAACATTACAGAGCGAAAAGCGTGAAACATCAACTGAATCAGAGAATTGACCACCGACGCGTACGTATATTAAGCTCGTTATGTGTGCCCAGTTTATATTATGAATTTGTGTTGTGGAATGTGTTTCATTTTTTTTTTTCATTTTTTTTCGTATTTAATTTTTCCAGTTTATCCGATATTCTGTACAAAACACATGAAACTCCAATTTACATCTGACTATTCTCCCGAACAAACAGATAAAGGGCGACGAGAAAAAAAAAATCCATTTTCATTGGACACATGTGAATGTGACACATGATGTCCAGTGTCCAGTTGAAACAAAAAAAAAAACCATTTTGTTCATTTCGATTGTTTTCATACATGTTTTGCGTTATGACATTCATTCGGTGCAAATTGTTAGGAGGCCTACGATCTATGGCACTAGACTTTGTACTGCACTGAAGATTATTTTTTATTCTCCACCAAAAAAAAAAAAATATTCGAGTTCTTGTTTTTTTTGGTCTTGGCCGCCGCCAAATGGCATCCGTTTATCCTTCATTTTACCTCTTTTACGGTGTACCGATGTCATTTTATAATTCCAATTGGTTTACGAATAAATAAAAACGTGAACTTGTTATGTTTTGATTGCAGTTGTTGTTATTGTTTTTTGTTGATCAAAAATTTGCCGTTGAAAATTGTTCCCCATTGGTGAATAGTGAATACCGGTTTTTGCTCACTTAATGCTATTTTTTTTTTTACTCTTTAGCTTTAATTTGTTTGTTTTGTGTTTTTAAATTTTTTTTTTCGGCTGTTACTGTTAACGTGCAAATTGCAACGGCCAACAAACAAAACATTGACAAAAACAATATTTACAACATGGAAAGCAGAAAGCCCAAAAGTATCAAACTGAAAACTGAAACAAACGGCAAGAATAATAAACATTTTTTGTAGCACAATACATCGCGCGAGGCGCGAGGATATTTGCCGCATGTGACATGAGTGAATTTTAATTGGATTATACTTATTTTGAATGCCAGGAGAGAGAGAGAGAAAACAAAAAAGAATCACCGGCTAGGGATATGTTAACATATGGCTGGTTTTCACATTCAATCGAATATATATCCCAATGTTGTGCACTTTTTTTCTCTATATCAGTTCAGATTTATTATTTGAACGAATGAAACATGGCAACTTAGTGTGTAACACAGTCAAATTGCAGCTCAATTCGGATAACGGACATAAACTGATGAAATATAAAGATCCAGAGAGAATTATAAAAATAGCGAAAACAATAAAATAAAATAAAAAATCGAAAAGAAATATCATTTCGGTTTGATGATTGAAGGTCTCACATGCTGGGTTCGAACTGGTTTGGACTCTTTTTTATTTTTACGCCACGGAAATGTGTCGATTGGTCAGACTGTAATATAGTTCTTTTTTCAGTTGAAAATCGTTTTTTTTTGTCATTCAATTTTTGTTTTTATTGTTCAATCGGCTGATCTGATGATACTTGTACAATATTGGCATTGAATTTGTTTACTTCAACCGCGAGGTCATTTCCAATGTATTAACTTGTGTGCGTTACATTATTTTCTCTTGTTTGGTCACTCATGTGGTCAAATGAACAAAAAAAATTTTGAACGACCAAAAACGGTTTTTTTTTCGTCTCACCAATCGCGCCCGTTTGCCAAAGGCTTTTCAGCACAATTGATTGAAACATCGTACCAAATTACTCGCTTATCACAATCGGATGAACTCATCGTTTAAATCTTTCGTTTTCTTATCATCCACAATTCAAGACTTTTGCAAAAAAAAAAATTCGTATCTTAAAAAGACGTTTTCCGTTGCCTGATATTTTCGCAACAGATACTCCACCCATTTTCTCATTGCAAAACGGTTTCAGCGAAGAAAAAAGAATATGGAAAATGTAATGGTACGCATACGCGCCCAAGAATGCTTTCAACGAGTAAGAAAAAGTAGGAGTTTTCTTTCATTTTCCATTCGTTGAAAAGAAATTCAGGAAAATGTTTGCCAAGTTTATTCGGACTTGGTTGCGTTTGGTGTTCGAAATACGCTTGGTGATAAGCAAAGTGAACATAATAAATGTTCAAAGACGATCAAATGAAATTTATTGCATCTTCAATGTCTTCTTTTACTCTTCATGGCCAACAAGAAGTTTGGAACAAAGGTTTTCTTTTCATTAGCGCTTCAATCAGGGTCTTATTGTTTTGGAGAATCTGTTTTTTACCATTGAACACATCCGATGTGTGTCTCTTTTTTTATCCGAATTATTTTTCCATTCAGAAATATTTTCTTTAATTGCATGTGTGTATTTTACGTGAACAGTTTTGACGATGACACATTGTTTCACCACCATATGCGGGTGACAATTCGAAATTAATTTTCTTGTCTCGCCTTCATTGCTACAGTTTCGTATACATTCAATTCAATTCACTTCATATTAATTTATTCGATGTCTCTGTATTAATATATTATTTTACCCAATTCGAAGTCTATTTCAATTTGAAATCCAGTTTATTCATTGTTCATGGTTCATACATGTTGATGGCTTGGCAATGCATGTGTTCGATTCCGAAACAACAGAGTAAATTATTTAAAATGTCGCATACACATTCGACACTTTTTTAATTAATTTATCACATGCCATTATATTTTCTTGTTATTTGTTGCGAAATTTTTTTTCCTTTTCTCATTCATTCCAATGTTTGATGATTCTCGAGCTTAATTCAATTCCAACAACTCAGAGGATGCATTTAATGGCACAAATAATTTTCTAAAAAATCGCTCAATAAAAACAAATAAATTTGTGTGTGTTTTTGTCTTTTTGTGTCGTTTGTGTTTCGTTTCATGTTAGCGGAAATCATTCGAAATAGCAAAATTATGTTTATGAAAATTTCGGTTCAATCAAAAGGAAAAATTGTTTACAAAGCAAAATTATGAAAAAAATGAATACAATATTTATGGAAAATTCATAGCGCAAAATAGAATTGATAGATTTGTTGGCCGCGCGCTGTTTATGTTATATAATTTCAGTGTTTACTTTTGGTTTTTGAATGAATATATGTCATAAAATGTCGAATGTAATTTTCGAAATGATCCAAGTGTTCAGATGGTAACATTATGTTGTTTGAATGTTGTTTCTCACATGAAAACAATTCATGTGTTTCGAACAGAAATCCTATAAACTGTAAATTTAGATGAAAAAAAAAAATGAAGACATGTGAAGAAATGAAAGAAATTGTAATTAAAAGTCATACAAAGAACCAAAGAGAAGGGACATTAAATTCGGATATGACGACATTTACATGCTATGTGTGTGGCCATTTAATTTTTATGATTTCCCATGATCTGTAAAACTTGTGACCGATTAAAAATAGAAATTTGTCTTATAATTTCACCAGAACTGAAACATTATCGAAGAAAATTCAGATTTTCACGGAACAGTTCGGAACAAACGGTCTGCACAAATGCATGCAAAAAAAAAAATTGCAAACATGTAAAATCGATACAAAACTAATAATATTTTAACAAACGTTCATTCACCCACTGTTTTGTGTAATACAATCAAACTGTAAATGTAATTGTAGAGCACAGTGGTCGAAGAGCAATTGCAATCCAAAACCAAACAATCGCATCTGATTTGAGCGCGCACACACACACACACACACACACACAAAACAAACCGATAATAATTTCAAATCCGCGATTCGATTCAATTTTGAAATATTACACAAGTGAATTATAGACAAAACTAGAACGGGCTCATTGGTGTTTTGTGTTTTGAAATAAAATCGTAGTTAATATATGCGAACGTGCATTAGATTGAATGTTTCATTTCGATTTACTCAGAATACTGTGACGGTGTGCGAGAAATATTTGATTTCAATTTAAATTGATTTTTATTTTGTTTATGGAAACGACAATGAATAGGAAGGACTGTTGTAGCTAAATGTATTTTACATATTTTCGGGAATTCATGTCGAATGTTGTTGATTTTCGTTTGTTTGCGGTGAACATTTTTTTTTTCCATGGATTCAATTCCACCAAAAACAAACTGGAGCTAAACATATGTAAAATACCAATTCATAAACATGAGAGAAAATGAGAAATGTGGAAGTTTATCACACATTGAATAACCATCATTTTGTATAACCGCTTCAGCCTCAAATCCATAAACCCTGCTACAAACACACACATATATTGTTGTTAGTTTGCTTTTTCCGCACACGTTTAACGTTCGAATTTTAATTTCATGTTTGAAATCGGAATTCAAAAGCTTTTAGGATTTTCGATTTGGCCGGTTTTACCGCTTTTCCATAAATTTGAAACCAGTTTACATTCAGTATAACCGCGCATAACAGCGAACACAAAAATTTTTTGAGAAAAGACACGATTCGTTTGTGTTGATTGTTGCAAACCGTTAAAACTAATATTTTTCTTCGTTGATTTTGGGTAGAATGTTGTGCATGTCATTCTGGAATTTAGTTTTTCATCACGGGCCATTCAAAATGGATGGAATTTGAAGCTAAAAGCAGAAAGGTAAATGAACATTTTTGAAGATTTTTGTGGAAATGTTTTCCAGCTGTGTTTTTTTTTCATTTCATTTTCTTTTTGTTCTCTACCTACAAAAAGAATTGTGTGGTGAGCGAAATAGTTGGATAAATTTACAAAGTGTCTTTTAACTCCGACAAATACAATACATCAACCGTTTGGCACGATTTGTTTATTTTGTATTTTCGTAACAGTTATCATTTAAATTTGTATTTTGACCACATGAAACCGTTGCTGTGGGATTTTTTTTAAAAACATTTTCACCATTGTTACCATATTCAGCAGATGAGAAAGAATACCCAAGTTTGGGTTCGGTTGAAGAGAATTGTCGTAAAATTCACAGTGAATTCACTGTGTAAAAAACGGTATTTTTCTACCAATTTTCACCGATCCCCTTTTTTTCTTCTCTAGTGTAAATTCCAACATTTTGTATTTTATTATTTTAGTCGAATATTTTTTGTGGTTGAAATGGAGAATTTTGTCCTGAAAAGGTGTAAAAATTCATACTTTTCGAGAATATTTTTGCGGTTGCGGATGTTTTTCGTGAAATTCAAAGTTTTTCCAAATGGTAATTAATTCCAAATAACACATCCTGACATTCCATGTGTATGATTCTGGCGTGTATGCATTGTACATGGTGTATATGGTTTAATCCATAGATTGGCCCAAAAATCCAAAAGTCAAATCTGAGTTTATATTAATGCAAAATCTGTATCACTAAATCAAGAGCATATGGTGTCCAATATATCGCATAACTCTCATGAAAAAGCCATTTAAAATGAAAATATAGGCACATAAGTCTCATAGCCTCGAAGCCCGAAAATTGATGCAACCAAACACACGTCCAAATGTTTAACACACTGAATGGAGTGTCCAGTGCTGGCTAGACAATGATAATTTAACAGTGGCTGAATGACCGCTGAACATTTTAATGTCAGGAAACCTCTAAACAAGTGCCGTCTCGTGTTGAGATCCATTGAAAAGCATCGAATATCTAAATTTTCACCGTGAATAATAATAATCATGAAACATTTGAAGCCATGTATGGCTCAGCCGAAAAATCCATATTATGAATGTGTGTTTGCGTCCGAATGGTCAATATTTAGTTAGATAAAGAGCGATAGCAAAATGTTGGGCAACAACACATCGAACATATTTCTGTAGTACACAATTTGGTTCGGGGGCATAAAACAAAACCATCAAACCAAAAAGGTATATATTTTTGGCCAAACGATTCATCCGATTGTCTACACATTATTATTTGGAAATGTCGGTTTCATGAGATGTACAGCTCAATTCACTTCATATCAGTTGTTGTTGTTGATGGTGAAAATAATGATTATGCATACATTTTGAATTTTGAAATGTAGAAGCTGTCAGTCAATGGACCAAATTGAATTTCGAAATATTTTGTGTGTTTTGTGATCATTTTATTGTTTTTATGGATGAAAGAAAAGTGCTTCAAAATTTTAACTCAAATTAATTTTTGTTTCTTCTTCGTTCAGATTTTCAACAGTGCGTCAAACTTCGTGCGTGAAGAATCGTATTCGCTGATCAATTTTTCAAAAATTCGAAGAAAAATTTCAAACAAAATGCATCTTACCGGCAACGCAACATCAAACAATTTAAACAGCAGTGGCAATAATACGGCAGGTGCATCATCAAATGGCGGTTCATCAAATGCCACTGCATCGGGAACAACTGAAAATACATCGCCTCCAACAGCGGCCAGTTTATTGAATGATGCCTACACAAAAATGACATCCGACATATTGGCCGAACGAACATTAGGCGATTTTTTGTCCGAACATCCGGGTGAATTAATACGAACTGGTAGCCCACTATTTGTTTGTACAATTTTGCCACCACATTGGCGTAGCAATAAAACTTTACCGGTCGCATTTAAAGTTGTTTCACTTGGCGATATTGGTGACGGTACAATGGTTACCGTTAAGGCGGGCAACGATGAAAATTATTGCGGTGAATTGAGAAATTGTACGGCCGTCATGAAAAATCAAGTCGCAAAATTCAATGACTTACGCTTCGTTGGACGTAGTGGACGAGGTAAGTGCTCACTGTTCACACAAATTACAAAAAAATTTATTTGAATATTTGCAACAGGTTTGTGCAGCCTGATATTTGATTAAGATGGAGAAAAAAAGCCCACAAAATAAACACAAAAAGTGTTTAATAGATTTATGGAAATAAATATTGTCACGTTTAAACACATAACAGGCTTATACAGTCACAGTTGATAGCTATATAAACAAGTGTGTAACGGTAAAAGGCTCCCCATCGTTAAAGTGAAGGGTGATTTTTTTTTATCTTTCTTTCTCGATTCCATATAATATAACATGAAAAATGATGTCAATTTTCTAAATTCCTTTTCGTGCTTGCGACAGTTTTTCTTATTCATGAATGTTTCCTTCCTCTCTTTTCTTGTTTAATGGTGCATTGCATAAGGGTGATGCTGAACGATACATATTCGCCACAGAATAAATAACGCAATGGAAAAAAAAAAAGGTTTTCGAGAAAATTTCCGTTGCCGAAATAAAGATGTTCAATTTTACCGATTACTGATTTTTGGTTGAGAGAATTGAGGAAAAGGGCAAAAGAATGTCTTACACGGAAATCCATCATTGGAATGTCGTGTGGAATAAACTAAGTGGTTTTCAAAGTTTTTTCTCAGAAAAAAACTTTTCCCTTCCGTTTTGTGAATTCAATGCACAGCCGTTTGGGAACGACAGGTTTCCCCATTTTATTTGAAACGTTCCGATATCATCAATGATGTTTTTTTTGTCTGTAGCGTTTTTCTTTCTTGGGGTATGGAATCTCAAAACCGCTCATTAATTTATTTATTATCCTATCGGATTGGGAATCGATTTTGTTATTATCATTTATTTACAATCAAAAATGTGTTCATTCTTTAACAAAATCGAATCAATTAGAAATTTGTAAAATGTTCATCATTAAAAACTTTATGCCATTCTTTTCGATGAAACTTTTCTTCGAAAATTGTGAATTAATTAGAAAATGCCAATGACATTGATCGTTTTTCAGTCTTTAGTGTTGTATGAGAATTGAATTTTTTTTCAATTATTTCGTAAACAGTTGTCATTTAGTTTCGATTGTGTTGTGATAAGGGTCGGAGACCACATTTCATTGGTCAACATCAAATTAATTTATTGAATGAATTACTTTGTGCAATTTGATTTCAAATCGAATTTCCCTTCAAATTAACCCTTATCAAGAATCCCAGTCATCGGAGAATGAACAAAAAAAATTGTGCAAAAACTATCTTTTTTCTTTGCAATCAAATGATTTCCGAAAATTTCGTTAATTGAAAAAGACTCTGGTTATTCCAAAGGGAATAATGAATAATATCAATCAGATTTCGAAGTTGTATGCGACACGAGAATGTGGACCAAAAACGAACAAAAGAAAAAATACAAATCGTGAAATTTAAATTGAAATTATGTAACATTTTGAAATTGTCAATTTTCGTATTTTAATACATTTTCCGGCAAACAAATGGATTTATTTTATTTTAATTTTTTTTTTTTNTTTTTTTGTTCTTCGAAAATTGTGAATTAATTAGAAAATGCCAATGACATTGATCGTTTTTCAGTCTTTAGTGTTGTATGAGAATTGAATTTTTTTTCAATTATTTCGTAAACAGTTGTCATTTAGTTTCGATTGTGTTGTGATAAGGGTCGGAGACCACATTTCATTGGTCAACATCAAATTAATTTATTGAATGAATTACTTTGTGCAATTTGATTTCAAATCGAATTTCCCTTCAAATTAACCCTTATCAAGAATCCCAGTCATCGGAGAATGAACAAAAAAAATTGTGCAAAAACTATCTTTTTTCTTTGCAATCAAATGATTTCCGAAAATTTCGTTAATTGAAAAAGACTCTGGTTATTCCAAAGGGAATAATGAATAATATCAATCAGATTTCGAAGTTGTATGCGACACGAGAATGTGGACCAAAAACGAACAAAAGAAAAAATACAAATCGTGAAATTTAAATTGAAATTATGTAACATTTTGAAATTGTCAATTTTCGTATTTTAATACATTTTCCGGCAAACAAATGGATTTATTTTATTTAATTTTTATTTTTTTTTTTTTGTTTGTGTTGGTGGGGACGAGAAATATCGATCCGTGGATTGAATTGAAATTACACGATAAACAATATTATTTTTCGTCGAACTTTCCAAATTGAAAATGAGTATTTTTTTTTTTGTCTCTTTTTGTGTATGCAGTTGTGTGCGTATTCACATCTCATGAGGCCATTTCTTGTCGAAAATGAGCTATTGTAATTGAATTAAATGTAGCATAATTTGTATTATTATATAAATTGTATGCAGATTGGCTTATAAAATCCATAAATGTTAATTGGAGCCGATGCATGAATCACGTATTGTACGCTTATACATTCATTTAAATCTGTCAATAAATTCAAATTTCGTTGCTGAATGGTGCCGATACCGATGCTGATGTTATGTATGTATTTGGAATGCATTGACCATTGAGAATAGCCCATTGCACAACAAATGAACGATTCGAAACTTTGAACATCAATAATATACGTTATATGTGAAATGTGAATCACCACCGGACGCATAGACGCATTTCTAAATTCATTGGATTGTGCTCTTGTGATTTTCCATCCGTTTTACATTCGAAATTCGATGCATTGTGAACATCGGTGGTCTGAATGTATGCAGGCTATTCATTGAAAAAGCGATTTATCGCGCCTGAACGAATCACATATCCTAATTTTGAGCCGAGCTCAACGGCTGTAAAATCATTGAATTGATTTGAATTCATTGAATTTTGAATAGCGTCAGCATTTTAAAGTACAATCATCATCATCATGATCATCATTTATCATCAAGTCAATGCAAACCAAATGAAAATGTCGCTCTTTTTCAAATTCTAAATTGAGTTGAAAACTTTTCACGGTTTTGCATTCGAAAAATTCAACTGAATGAATGCAAATTATTCGAGTCAAATTGAATGCAGCACATGTTCAGAAGGGAAGAGAAAAAAAATTTCCGCCACTTTATTGAAAATTGGAAAAATAACGAATAAATGAATGAATGCATGCATGTCGTTATGGTGACGGTCAACTGTAAAACAGTATCGATAATCAAAGACATTTTCATTCAATTAAATGGGCATTTGGAATTTGGAAATAATCAACGTTTATTATCATTATTAGTTGAATTACGTCTCGAAGCTCATTTTTAAATGGAATTTTCGACTTTTCACCAAATTATATGATTATAAAGAATAAAGAAACAACATAAATTCATGCAACGTTAGCAGTGAACACTTTCGAATTGTGGTAATGCATGCGGTGTAATCAAGGACAACAATGCCATTCCAATCACATTGATGAGCAGCAACAAAAAAGTGTTTTGTGCTCTTCATCTTGCATCATGCATCATGCATGAGCTTCTTTTTTTTTACCATCCACGTTCAGTGGTTTTCACTCGCGCCCATAATGCAATCAAAATCGGATTTCAATTTGAATGTTGCTGTTTGTTTATTCGACTGAATTGCGATTTTTGTTGATGCGGCACAAACCCAAAAAAAAAAAAAAACAACGCTCCACAATTTTGAAGCTGAGCACAAAAAATGTCCGAACGAATTTATTTCGGAAGTCATTGAATGAATTGACTGCATCTGCATTTCATTGGGATTTTAATCGAACACACGAAATGCATTTATTTGCTTTTTCGTTTATTTGACGCAACCATTCAATATATTTCGAATGAATGCCCAAATGTTGAAAGGTAACGGTGAACCGAAACAAGACAGAGAACAACGTGAAAAAAAAAATTCATTTCGTTATAAACGTATGTTCTCTGGTTCGCATTCGATTTTTCATTTTTTAGCGTGTGTGTGAGTTTGGATTTTCGGTTTGATGCAAATAGCTGGCGTTTGGCAATTTTTTTTTATTCCGCCCACGTTAAACGGGGATATTCAAGTGGTTTTTGAGGCTTTCACTTAACTTTATAACAAAAACAGCGACGGCAGTCAAAACAAGTGATTCGAATGCGGTGATTGTTGAACGCAAAAACAGAAAAAAAATATGCGAAACCAGTGTCGTCATTGGTTTTCATAGAACTCACCAAACACATATTTTAAAGTCAAAAACACAACACATATCGTTTTGTGACCTATTGAATGGCTAAATAGCACTGGTGAATGAAGTACCACACAATGGATGTGTATATGATTTTGGTTCACCAAATATTAGCATTTGACCAAATTGAATACGTGATAATGATAATTGATGTGGCAAGCTCTTTCTTTTTTTGCTGTTTGACGAGATTTGTGCTTTTTTTGCACAAATTTTTCAAAGGATTTGCGGCAGTTTGGGTACGCAGATCTTGGTCTGATCTTACGGAATCACTTATTTTAAATAATAAACGTCCATAAGTCCTTTGTATTGTTATTTCATTGGTGACAATCGCAGGCTTAATAATAATATTAATTCAAAACTCTATGTGTCGCCTCATCCAACATACAAAATTACATTCTCAACGAAAAATTCGAATCATCAAAGAGATTCAGAGAATCCATGGCCCATGGCATTCAATTCCAAATAAATTGAGCTCATCAAATGAAAAATTCTGTTCATTTGATCAAAACTAAGAGTTTTTATCTATTGTCGAATTGTTGATACATGCAATTCGATAGCACAGATTCGCATATTTGAAACTTTTAATTAAAATGCTGTTGGTTGATTTTTGCCAAGGAAAAATCGATAAATCTAAACGAATGTTGAAAGCCGCGAGCATACATGAGTTTATGTACCAACTAGTTTGTGTATATGACACATTCATATGTGTAGACTCCATACCAAAATCGATTCTTCTCCCGCACTTTTTGTTGTTCAGTGTTGTCGGCAACGAGCGAATATTGAAAGTTTCGCATTCTAAATTCTAAACAATTGTAAATTGGCTACGCTTTGTGCGACTTCTCATCCACCAAAATTCATGCAAACAAAAGCATTACATTCAGTCGGGATGAATATCTTTATTAAAATTGAGCGCACCCACATGTCACATGCACATTTTCCGAATGGAAATCTGAACGAGCCGTGCATGTGTGAATTATAAATTTTCAAAATGAAATAATGAATAAGTAACGTGGCAAGAGAGAAAAAATCAATTCTCGAGACCAAAAGTCAGAATTTTGCTTGGCACTCGATAGCAACGGTGTAGAGGCAAAAACATACCATACGATGAAACCTGAACAAATAATATATCGATGAGTGCGAAAATAATGAAGCTATGCCATACATGTGTAAAATTATTTCACATTCTACACATAATTTACAAACAAACAATCGATATATGGCGATATTGCGATATTGCCATGTTGGGATATGCAATATGCGCCTCTTTTATGGCAACATTTAAATGTCTGCATCAATGCGAATCTGTAAAATAGGTGCTCAATGTTCAAACGCTAACAACAACCAAATTATTGCCAACAAATGCGACACATTCCAATTATACACACAAATTTACCGATCGTTTTTAGTTAAATGGTGCCACTGAAGCAGCCAACGCCAATCAGCTTCCAACATTTGGTTGTTTGTCGTGCTCATTTCAATGAATAACATCGAGACAAAAATCACAACAAATTGATTTTCATTGAGTAAATTTTATGAAATAAAATCAGAATGTGGCTGTAACCGAAGCGTTCGTCAAGTCCAGTTAAGTGTTGGCCATGAAAAATTGGCCCAATGTTGTCTAGAAAATTTACAAAATTAATTTTGATGCTTGATTTTAGCACAAAATAATGTCTGAATTTGTAACGAATGAAAATAGTTTCGGAACATTTTGAAGCAAAATCAAAATGCACAAGAAGCTGTTTCATCAACAGATTCCTATGATTATTTAGTTAGATATTTGTTGGAATTTAATCAAAAATTTCCTTCGTTAACGCACTGTGTAAGTGAGTGGGTGAGTGGGGCTTTGATGCCAGTTCTAATGAAGAAATGCATGCTATTGGCATATTCGGGCAAGTGAATCGATAATTCATTAAAATATTTGTGTTGCATTGTGAACGTTCAGCTGGAGCAATAGTATTTTTAATATCAATTTAACCCATTCCATTGATCCGGATGACATGTGCTTTAACCCTTTTGAATACTTTTCAACGTTAACCGGCTTTTGAATGCAAAAGTAAAAATAATTTTCATTCACATATTGGAATATGCTCGATGAATACCGAACCATATATCAACACTAACGCCGAAATCGAAAAATGCTTCTGATTGCAAATACATATACATATAACATTTTACATTCAACTCAATATCAGAATGTGGCAACTGTTGTTGTCGATGATAAAATATATATCAAATCGTGTTTGGATTTTATATTTTACATATGCTTGAACCATGAACCATGAGCACCACATTGAAAACTCCGATCCATGAACCTAACGGAATGAAATTCGTTTCTAATATCGAATTTTAATACCGCTGGATATGGGATATAGGATATGGAATGAATGCTGTGTGTACGAATCATTAAAATGTTTTATCCATACCAACAAATTGTAAATTGATAAGCTGACTGGTGACTGAAACCTAGAACTTCGTATTTGTGTTTGTTCATTTTCTCGTTCGCTGTTTTTGTATTTTTAACATCGCCTGTACAACGCCTGCACACAAAAGGACGAACAAAAAAATATTATATATGTGAATATCCGAAGACCAACTATACGAGTGTTATATGGCCAATAGCCGGGAAAAATTTTATGTTATTTATTTTGAAGTTATTGAAGATTTCAAGGTTGCTTTTATTTCAATATAACATTTTGTATACAATCCAGTGTGCTCGGATCTCGGATTTCGGATCTCTTATGTTTCTTTTTTTTGATAAAATTGAATGTTGTGTGTGTGTTCGAAAAATGTTTCTGTCGGAAATGAGCTATTTCAAATATTTTATCGAAACATGTCTGAAAGTTTGTTGAATTTCAGTTTTAAGGCTGAGAATGCGAAAGCTGAAATTTATTTATTTCAAACAGAAAACTCGTTCATTGACATTATGAAAAAAAGTGGTTAACGATTTTAGGTGAAATTACAAAATGAATTTAATGAATTTTCGATCAGAAATCGGAGAGAGTACACATCAAAGAACTGCCACGAACGATTGAAATTAATCAAAGTAATGAGCTCAACGCATTCCATTGAATCAATCCCCCGCTCAAATGATAAACTGAACACTGAACATTGCAATTAAATCGATATGATGTTGAATGTTGATTGTGCATCAAATGCAGCCCATAGACCTGATAATATGTATATTTCTCATGTCATGACGATACACTTAATACTTGATATGATAAAATATCAAATAACCGAAATGAATCAGTTTCACACTTTCGACAAATGACAAGATACAAAACCAATATTAAAACATTAATATCCACAGTTGATGGTTATGTGCGTTATGCTAAAGGGGTTCCAAATGCACAAATATATCCATGAAATTATGGAATGAGAATAACATAGAAAATGGATGACAGTTTATTGATAATATTTCGGAATTGTCTATTATTTGGTTGGAATGGCATCACAAATCGTGTTTCGTGTCTTGTATGAATGTATGCAAATGTTGTAAATACCAATGATGAACCTAAAACAGAACCTAATCAATGGTAATGCATATATGAAATCTGTTTCAGAAATTCATAATCACAATCATAACGGCACAATGGTCCAGCATTCACTCACTCAGCACGTAATGACAGCAATGACAATCAAACATTACCACAAAAGCATCTACACATTTTCGATATGTTTAGATGCGCTGTAAATCGGCATTCAGCATTCGGTATGCCAATTTGCTCAATTGATATGACATTTTCGATCTACAACAGACATTTCGAACCAAGACAACCGACATTGAAACAGTGCAGCAGAGTCGCAGTCGATGAAATTGAAACACAATTTACCAATTTGCAATTAAAATGTATTTTTGATGGAAATAAGTGGATTTTTATTAACACCTGCATTAATGAACGGGCTATTCATTTAAATTAAACGCAATTGGTACTTGAGAGTTTTTTTCTGCTCATCCAATGTATGCGATGTGTGTGTGTGTGTGTATGTATCAGTGGTTAGCAAACACTTGAAACTTTTTAACAAAATCCCATTAGAATGACGACCCCAATAAAATTCAAACAAAATGTCCAACAGAAAAGTTTTGGTCGTTCCGCACTTGAAAAGAAGAGCCAAAAAAGAAAAAAAACACGGCTTACATACCAGAAAAATGCCTTCATCAAACAAAGTGGTTTTATGCACAACTTATCGTAGGCGTTGATCAAGTTGATATAAAATGGACATTTCATTTTGTCAATTCACATGTTTTTGTGTATGGTGCCACTGTTGGCAAATG
The DNA here is from genome assembly GCA_000149185.1 of Mayetiola destructor. Lineage (NCBI taxonomy): Eukaryota > Metazoa > Arthropoda > Insecta > Diptera > Cecidomyiidae > Mayetiola > Mayetiola destructor. The sequence goes on from GL501440.1 coordinate 270,455, forward strand.
CATTGACAAACTTTTCAAATTTCATTGTCGAAAACGATGAAACAATAATTCATTAGTGTCGAATCGGTTTTTTTTTCTACACACACAGACAAAAAAAAAACCTTTTTTCGATTCTTTTTCCATTTGAATTAAATTTTGAAGGGTGAAAAGTTTCAAATGCACTACTGGCAATTGAATGGACTTTTTCCATCACTTCCAATCCTTTTTTCCCATTTATGTTTCGCATTTTATCTGAAAAATTGAGAGAACTTTTTTGAAGTCCTTTTTTTTCCAGTCATATAATAATTAACTGATTGTTTTGTACTGTCGACTTTAATTTTTTTTCCATTAATGGCTCTGGAACATAATTCGCCATAGCTAATTCAATAAAATCGTAGCTTATTGAACGACCACCATTCATTTTGTATTGTTATGCTACTTCAGTTTGACCATTCAAATTTGTAATTTAAAATATGCTGTCATAAGGCATCACATTGATGATGATGTGCTATCAATTTATAGTCATGCATCATCCATATCCACATTCACCAAAATTCAATTAAAATTCAATGTTATATTATTCACTTCATCCATATGATCAAGTCATCGGAATCGCTTTGTCACCAGAAAAACGATGAAAAGAAAAAAACTAAATACGCCAAACTCAGAATGTTTTTGTATGGCCAGTGTTGAGCATCAGAAGAAAATAAATGACAAATGTACATATCGTTTTTTTTGGATTATTTTCTTTTTCAAATGGTAAAACGCGAAATGACTGCAAACCATTGTCTCATGTCTCATTCAACCGATACACTGTTAAAGCAATTAATTTGAATTGTCCGACAATGGAATTGTGTATTGCGTGGTGGTGAGTGTATGTATGCTTTCTGTGATGGCATTTCAATATCATTCACTGATTTTGAACTACACTTGTAATTTGGTTAAACAAACATCCCTGAAATATCCACATCGCGCAATTTCAAATGGCAATGGAAACCATGTTTTATGCGACAACTGTTCACCGAAATCTCAAGTCTTATGCCCCAGAACATACATCAATATACATATTCAAATGGTCGTGAATCGTAAATGATGCTTTGGTCATCTAAAATCCAATTTACATTGTTGCACACTGTGGACATAATGTTAATCGAGATTTTAGGTTCAGCAGATGATTTGAAAGTGGCTGCTGTTCATTTACATTCAAAAAATCCGAAAACTGGTCGTCACATACATATCACTTTTGTGTCCTGCAATGAAAAATGATGGAATCCCGCATTTTTGTCAACTTCCATGAAAATCTGAATTAATGTGTTGATGGTTGATGGTTCTCTTTTGGACCAGTCATTGGTCGTTGTTTCTATTATTGCCATTGAACATGGAAGCCGTTGCTTTTTTTCTCTCCACACATATTCAAATGAACTGTTTGCATTATTTTACTCAACACACTGGTTGTATGTTGGCTTTATGTTACGGCTATGATTGTGTGTTACCTCAAACCGAAATTAAGAGCGCGCGTGGTTTAACTGTTACTAACAATTTTGGTTATTGCGATGCAAAGTGGTCGATGTTATGATACAGGGCTTTTTTCATCATTTCATTTATTCTTTTCGCCATCACTTTTTTTTTGCACCTTTGTACTGACCATAAAATGCCGACTTTTTGTAAAGCCCATTTTGTGAGTATTTTTCCATTTCAGCAATGTCATCAATTTTTTTTTTTCATCCGGCTCAACTCTGAATATTCGTGAATGTTTCGAACAAATGATACAAAAACGACATCAACATGATGTTTTTAATGTATCGCTGATTACATATAAGCTATCACTCCAATAAGTCTCTTTTTATGTGTCAATTGACTGAATGGCCGGTTGAAAAGTCATTTGAAAACCTGAACATGTGATTAATGTCATTGCATTCAATGGAAAACTTTATTCTTTTTCGTTTGGACCAAAAAACCGGTGTATATTTAATTTGACGGACTTCACCAGAGTGCACATTCAAAGCTGAAGTTTTCAGACGGGGAATATATGCATCGCAGAAAGTGATACCATGACAAGCAGTCGTAAATCATTTTTGATTTTATAACATATTTATTCGTCGATAAATATTAAATATTTCTAACGCCTTACGCAGGCTAAAAAATTGCTAAAACCATTTGAACCATGAACAAGGAAATACATTTTATTTGTAAGCTGTCGCGTGCCGGTATTCTTTAACCCGTCGGATATAAATAAATTGCCTTCCAAACAAATCAAACCTGATATTTTGTTCATCAAATTGAATACGGTTCTATATGCCCCTCTGTCCCATATGAATGAAGTGGAATCGAAGAAAAATTGTTCCGGAAATGCAAACAAATAATATTTTGTTTACAAGTTATTGGTATTGGAAGGATTCATGTCATTGAATCATTTAATTTTCTATTTTGCGTTAAAATTGTAATGAAATCCAATTGCAAAATGAAAAAAAAAATTACCAGTGAACAAACACAGGTCCGATTCCATTCAAATATTTGCGTCGGTAACAAAGCTATCGAAAATCAAGTCGATGAATGACGTGACGATAAATGCTAAAATAACATAAAACATTGAACGTTCTACGTTTTTTTTTTATTGGATTTATGTGAAAGCGATTCGTGTACGGCCGTACATAATAATTGAAAAGTACAGAAGGTATCAGACATATCGTGCAAATGTGTTTATACAATGCCCGATAATCAAATGGGGTAAAAGTTTCAACTTGATGGTTTTGGTATTGGTTTGATTTGAGGTTATACGGCGAACCGAATATTGGAAGATACATAACACGTCAACCCGATCGGAGTTTACTCGTTTTTCGGCAATCGCTTTGTTTCTTTCTTCATTTGTTATTTTTCACTATTTGAGCCATCCATTCAACAATCATAATCAAGTGTCTACAAACCAATTCAATCTGCAGACAGGTTGAAGTGGTTTTAAAATCCATAATGACGACAACAAGCGTCGGCATTATAATCATTTTATGTTTGGAGCTCGAGAAAATTTCTGTTTTAACTTAAAATGTATACCAGTAACTAGAAACCAGTGATGTATGTTCGTCCGACGGTTTATGGTTATTAGTTGAATGGCGATGAGAAATCATTTTATCATTTTCCATGACGATGAATCTGAAACTAATCCCGAATTGTATTTATTAATTTCAGGTAAAAGCTTTACTTTAACGATAATGATATCAACAAGCCCACCACAACTAGCGACCTACAACAAAGCGATCAAAGTAACGGTCGATGGTCCACGTGAGCCACGCTCAAAAACAAGTAAGTAATTTTATGAAGGAACTTTTAGTTGTTTGTGAATTTTTTTCCCAATTATTATTACTACATATATTAGTTTAGTTAAGCAATTGAATTCAGATTGTCATAGTGCTACTCATCAGGCTGTAACCACTGACATGCAATATCAATGTTAATTTGGCATTTTGAAAATTATAGGCATTGGTGATTTCCATGGAATATCTTCTTAAAATTGAACATCTTATGTAACAAATCAACTCAATTAACTACATATACAAACTTCAAACTGCTTAGGATGGCATTTGTACCAAAAATTTGTCATCTTAAGACTTAACACATCGGACCGACGGCAATTGGTAAAAGGATAAGAATGACACTGTAGTATCGGCCTGTCATTGCGGTAACGATTAGAATTCTCGATGATTCATGCATATTTTAGTGTTACATGAATGGTGGTGCTCAATTCAATGGTCTTTGTCACTCATAAGTTTTGTACGTTGCACTAGGCATTACCAAAAGTGATATTTCGGTTGAAGATCTTCATCTTTGGAATCCGATATGATTCGATATATACACATTTTATGTTCTTCAATCGATTCAAGTGTTCACATAACACTGCCATTATATTATATATCACAAGAAAATTTTACACCACGTCTTTAGACTATTCGCAGAAACGCCAAGACCCAAAACCCAAAACCCAAGAGCCAAGTAAATATACGAAATACGGAAAAGGGAATACAAATAGCTCTGTATGTCAACCATTTCTACGTCTTCATTCGTCGAAATGTTTAATGCAACAAATATTTGCAATTCAACCTTTGCTCAAGCAGTTTACATTGTTTCAAGAACCAATGGTGGCCTCTTTGTTGTATACTGACTGGGAATACTTGAGCGAATTGGATTTACCGTAATTTACATTCGGGAAACATTTCAATTTCGAAACTAATCAAATGCACATTGTATTATCAATATAATACAGCAAATGCAATGTGTATCCTAATTAAATCACTGACCAATGGCCATTCCACATCAACCAAAGTGGATGTTATAGAAACGAAACATTTGACATTCAAATCAAATAATGATAAAATGACCATATTTTGGACTTTACAATTCCAATGCTAATGAATTTCATATTGAACACTATGCAAATATACTCATTATATACGATGATCCAGAATACACAATGTCATGAACAAATATTTCCATTTGTAGCAGTTTGGACTTTAGATCCTGGAAGTGGTGGATCTTAGTACATATCAAACAATTTGTGACCGGTGTTTTTTTTTCACATTTGAAAATGTTTAATTGGGCCTTCAACAGCAAATTAACAAAGCCTTTTCATGCATGAGCCGGATCCTTGAGATAACCAAAATAAATAAGACTACCGACGAAAATTGCTTTGTCCAGCCCAAAATGTAATCAACGTAATTAATTGCTTTCCGCTCTCTCTCTCTTTTTCTCAACGAATATTTCGTTTCAGAAAAGATTTTTTTTAAAGTCTTTTTTGTTTCATTTTAATTAATGATGATAAAGGAACGAATGCTTACGAAATTCGTATGGTTCAAAAGTGGACTTTATAAATTCATCAACTGAAGACAGTTGACAATACGAAATGGAATTTACTTAATTTTCCTTTTCTAAATTTGGAACTAGTAGTGGGTAGTCAGTAGTTATCAGTAAAATATTCCCCCAATTGACAGGAGGAAAGTGTTGAAACAATTGAGTCAACATACGTGCTGCCATTGTTTTGAAAATGAATTTTATACATTCGCTTTGCATATCGTTGTTAATCTCACCACCACACATGAAATACACTCTGATCGGAACTTTGAAATGACTAAAACAAAGTGAGTTCGGGTTTTGGATGCTTTGCATCGCATATGTATAGTTTGTATACTACACTTTCACTAGTACACACAATGATGAATGATGAATTTCAAGTTTTACTTTGTCGCCATTCACCATCGTTGCTCTCCTTTTAACCGTATTTGCTCGAAAACTACAATAAATACAGAGAAAATCCTATATACCATTTGCTTTTCAGTTGATGGAACTACTCATTTGTTTTATACATTCTTCGATTTTCACTTAAATGCTCGTTGTTTGGTGTTGAATTCAGAACACAGGCGAGAAAATTAATGGGGACGAATCAAATTGATTTACCGAAGTTATTTATTTTGAAGTGGCAACATGTTCATTGTTCACATGAAACTGTAGGCGAAGAATCATCGAATAAAAATGAAATGACATTGTGCTCACACTCACACCTCGATTAAATTGAGTTTTTCGTGTTTAGAATGAATTTGGTATTTCTTTAATGGAACGAACTGGAGTCGGCTTCGTTGATGGCAGTGATAATAATTGATGAAGATTTCGGAAACTATACTGCACATGTGAGGACGTTAAATTAACAAAACGAAATTCATTCTAATAATAATAATAATAATAATAAGATGTGCTGCTCCGTTGAATTTTACTAAAACTAATACAGTTGGCGTATGGCATAGTTTAGAAGAGTAATCGACCATCAAATAGCTAACCTATGAAAGTTTCATTTCTTGTTTCGAGTCAAAACTTAATTGAAGTGCTCACTGACTATGAAACAAATGGATTTTCTTAAGTACGTCCATTTATTTCGTGTCAAATAATTTTAAATGTGTATTGCATCAAAATTGCATCGGTTACACATGAAGTAGTAGCCTTAATTTTAGCGGTGAAGAAACCCCTATTTTCAAATTGCGAACAATCCATTGAGGACAGAAATCAAACTAAAAATTTCAGTGTTATCACTTTTAGGACAACAGCAGCAATTCCATTTTGCATTTGGCCAGCGCCCATTTCATTTTCCAGCCGATCCGTTATCAGGCTTCCGGATGCCACCCATTGGCAATTGTCAAAGTGAGTAAATTATTGTTATCATCAATATTTGAAATTTAGATGGATTTCAAATTTCCTGCTTAATCAGAATCCATAAAAATAAAAATCCATTATTTATTAATCTATTTAAAAACAAAAAATTTTCAAATTCGAAATCCGAACTGTAATTTTATTAATTTCTACATTGATCGCTTTTAATTTTAGTTAATTACCGGAATATTTCATGAAAATATGTTCCATTCACCGAATGACTTGGCTCAAATAACTAATAATAACTCTTTTTTTTCCCCGAATGATTTGGTATTAAATTGGAAGTCCAAATTTGAAACTGCTTCAAACTGTGGTTGACACACCAAACAATTATGAATTCATGAAATATTTTTAATTACACCGGCGCATTATATTCATAACATCTATTTGCTTGAGTACAGTGTGATTCAATTTCGCTCATTTTTCTCTCCAATAAATAAATGTGTGATTATTTTATAATTTAGAATATATGTATGTTACCCTGTTTAATTTAAATATACGAAATTCGGTACGCTCATGTCAAATGCCATTAATAAATAATTTGACATTATTAATTTGTCCAGGGTTCGTGGCGCTCGGATTTTTTTTTTGCCCTATCATATCGTTTTCTCTGTTCCACAAGCATATCATATATTTTGATTATTATTGTTCACCGTTCACCATGGATTCGGGTATCCATGCATCATTTCTGGTTTAATTTTATATTTAATTTATTAAGTTTACATTGAATGGCAAACAAAGTGGCAATTTCAATATTTACCCAAAATACACAAGCATCAAGCATATTTATGGCCGCATACAGAGTTTTAAATATGATTATTCATTATGAAATTGGGAAGGTGAATGGCGAAAAAAGAAGAATTATTATTAAATGGATTTCAATGAATTTTTCTTTTTTTTCAAAAAAATATTTTCGATTTTTACTTTGCACAGATATGTCACAGTTTGGTTTGGGATCAGCAAATTCGCATTGGGGTTACAGTTCGGCCGGTTACTCACCATATTTAACAAGCGGTGGCTTATCAACCTGTGGAACCACATCGGCCGCGGCACAATTCAACAATCCAGCATTGGGTTTCAGTTGTTCAACAACTGATCAGACTTCAACTCAAGATTTCACTAACAATACCCGTGAGTGTCTACCAAGTAAGTTTGTTCCTAAGAACCTTGCACTTTTTACAATTTCTAAGTTTCATTTGCACCAATCACATACTCTACTTGCTACAGCTTGATTTCTGATATTTTGATAAATTGTTGTCCTGAACAACAACAACATAAGAAAAAAGAAAATAATTCCGAAAATTTGTTGTTTTTTTTTTCCTTCACAGTGCTACCCGACTCAACGGCTAATGACTTGGATCAGCATTTAAGTAATTTGGTTGGCAACAGCCCGTCTGGACAAATGAACAATAACCATGGCAGTTTATCACAAACAGCATTGAATGGAACAAATGGTGTTCACATTCCACGTTATTTGGCCACAACAAATGATTATAGTTTGCATGTAAGCAACAATGGTCCACGCAGTTTAAGCGATTCATCACAAGCCGAATCACCGGTTCAAGACGATTTACTTACATCGAATACACCAAATTTAGGAAATGGTAATACTGGTAACGGAAATGCAAACACCAATCCAGGAACAATTGGTTCAAATAATATAAGCACCACAATTGGTAACAACCATAATTTTATCAGCGGAGTAAATCAATCACAAAATGCATATGGTAGTGGTAGTAGCAGTTATCCCGTTTTACCAGCCAGTTTACTTTATTCACAATTGTATACGGCTGCAAATCAAACGCATAGCTTTCATTCGCATGCTACACAAAATTCCATGGTACATGGTGAATTACAATCGGTTATGGAGCATATAACAACTGCATCGGGACGACAACAACAGAATTTAATGATTGGTGGCACCGATCTCACTCATATTGGTAATTGTGGAAGTAGCGCACGAGCCGGTGAAGATGCTGTAAATAATGTACGTCAAATGGCCGTTCAACGAGCACCTCATCATCATACAGACAATGGTAATTCAGTTTGGAGGCCCTATTAGTATTGGCATTTAGACTCACATGGAGTCTCGCATCAGTAAATCTCGAAACGCTTTTTAATCATTTGCTTGAGATATAAAACAATGATCAAAGATGGATAAATTCGTGTGGGTCTAAAATTTTACATTATTATTATCATCACAAATTATTATTATTACATATTATTATTATCATACTATTTTGGGTTTAGCTGATTTTTTGGGATACTTTTTGTAAATATATTTTTATTAAATGTTTTACGATTGTTTCAAACAATTCAATGGGTAAGTGAAGATGTATGGAGCAAACACATTTTAATGTAATATTTTAACCATAATCATTATAATAAATAAATAAATGAATAATTGATAAAAAGTTTCACGTATCGTACGTTTGAAAGGATCCTGTATATTGATTTGTCCTTTTAACAATTCATAATAAAACAAGCGCATGGTAATATTTTCCTGTATTTCTCCATATTGTACGATGTCATCATGTTTTTTTGTTTTGTTTCATTGAATGGTAGCGAATCAAAACAATATCTTCAGAATCCGCATAACAATCTGCCTGAAGTAAACATTTTCAAATTCGAATAATTGCACAATTCATTATTTATTCATCGTTTATCGTATCAACTCACATCATTACAGGGTTCAAATAGTCAGCCAATTTTAATATATTTTATTCATGCATCAAAATTCAATTCAAAATATAATGAATGTCATGTTGCACCTGTAAATAAACGCTATCTGAACATTCGCAGATACAAACAGAACAAAGCTTACATAAAGAAATATTACAAATATGTTCCAAGTTTTTTCAACGCATTTTAATTCCCTGATCAAATGAAAATTGAATTGTCACAGATAACAATATGTAGCTGGAATTTGATGCATTGTCACATGGTAAAATAGCATAGAAAATAACATAGAAATCCTCTCAAAATATAAACAAAAATAAAATTAATCAATGTAAGATGTCGTTTTCGGCTAGAATAAAATGATAAAGTGGCCGATTCTGTACACTGGCCCATTGATAGGCTTCAAAGAGGCAATGTTGCAATATCAGCAAAGAAAAAAATTACTTACAAATCATAATCATTATTATTATTATTATTATTATTGATCGTGATAGACGATTTTTGATTGAATAAAATTAAATAAATTTTACTAATATATCATTATCACTTGATATAATTTTAAGATAGATGAATTCACACTTTCAATTTTTTTTTTTTTTCGAATGAAAAAGTTCATTTGATCATGAAATAGTTTTTAAGAAAATTCAATTCTAATGGAGTCATGGAAATATGCCATTCAAAATGAGTTAGTTAAAAGACGTGAATTTTTAGCGCGTCTAGAATTTTATATTTCCTCGATTCGATATTCAATTCTTCATCAAAAAGTCCGACTCAAAAGTGTTCTAGCTAATAAAATGATTAAGCTGACACTTCTTATTGGATACAGCTAGAAAAAAATATTGAAATTTAAACATATAAATTATAAATGTAGCGCAAACACATGCCAAATAAGTCATAGATTCATGTCATTTTCATTGAAATGAAATCAATGTTTTGGTAGTTTGAAATCTGTTGTAAAAATTCCAAAAAAAAAAATTAAATAAAATATCAAATAAAATTGCAAAGAATGAAACTGTTTTGATTTATTTGATGAACAAAGTTTTTTTTTAGGTCAAACTATTAACTAGATGTGCATTCATTTTTCACCATATTTGGTGTCAAAGGCGACCATTCAAACAATTTATTCTTGCAACGAAATGAAATTGGTTAGTGTGCAATTGTAACGAAGCGTGATGTGGCCGGTCAATTGGGGAAAGCTGTAAAACTTTTTTCAAATCTCCGAAATAAGAGAAAATGAGCAAAACGTGCAAAATCAATGCTAAAATGATGTTAAACCAAATTGTATTATGTCATTTGGATACGAACGAATTAAGTTCCGAAATATATATGATTTTGTAAAAGAAATCCTTTTCAATAGCATAAGGGTGATGCATTTTGAATAGTCGTTTTTCGTAATTCTTTTCCATTTCCTCTTCGAAAATTCGATGTTGTTGTTCAAACTGCAAATGCAGTTGAGGATTTTGTTAACGGTGCCGAATCAACAACATGCATTTACCATTAACGATTGTACGAAAACGAAATATGGCCAGCAAAAATGAGATGGTCTCCAGTCTTTACCTGCATTTAGATCAGTAAAGTGTTCTACGTTGATTGTATCCGAAAGTTGAAAGTCACAATCGTTTTCAATTTCCGAATTGATGGAAAACTCCAACAGAAGAGTGCTCACTTTGCGCTCAATGCTCAATGTTGAGTGCTAAATAGCCGCGTTTAATTGATCCATTAAATTCAGCATTGATAGCTTCGTTCATTCGAATATTCGTATAATATATACATATATAAATTAAAGGATAATTGTGCAGTTTGTGAACATTGAATTGTATGCATTTAGAAAAGTTATGGTTCGTTGAGTTTAAGTAGAATTCGGATTGCAATTGGAGAAACAAACACAACCACCAATGATTATAAACATTTGCAGGAGTTAGTTTGAAAATGAATTTTTGCTGAAAACGGGAATTGACTAAACGAGTGAGAAAGTCTTCCATTTTACACATATAGCAAAGGTCTCTAGAGTCAGTCCTCTGTTTCAATATACATACATTTGGATTTACATCGCAAATACTTTTTGTGTTGACAAAGTCCCAGGAGATTACTGCTAAATGCACGCACACGACGGAGACAGGGCTTCAAGAAGGATGGAAGGAAATGAGAGTCTTTTAATTAAAATATGTTTAAACTATTCATATTCATAAGAAAATTTCATATTCATAATGAATAACAATAACAACCAACCAAAGGATCGTATTCAAGTATTTGAATCTTGAATAAAATAAGACGCTCAAAAGTTATAACAATTTATTTCAAGAGTTTTCCTATTTTCATTTACTACACATATGCAAGTTGCATGTACTTGCAAATGAGAATGGTAATAAACTTTATGAGATGAATAGAAAGTGTACCGAATAACGATTGTCGAGTTGAATAATTAAATTTATCTGAATTTTCTTCAAATGTTTTGAAATATGGATGGAAATTCATGCCCTTTATACATTTAATACAATTGAAATGCATAAAACAATAATGATACATAATAAGAAATATGAACAACAATTGATGCCACAAAAAAGAAAATGCACGTCTTTTGTTGAACAACAGAAGAATATTTTAAAAGAAAATGATACTCTCATTTAGAAAATGAGTAACGAAAAATTGTGGCAAATGGTAATAAACAAAACAATGAACGATACCACAATTTAATGCGATTTTATAAATTCAAACGAGACATGCATGGTTAGTGATGAGCATTTCTCTCATCTGCAGAGTGTCATTCAATTCGCTAAAAACCAAAAGTAATGAATTGGAATAAAATGAACAATTGACAACAAAACACTTTGCATTTGATCATTTTTGTCATGCGTAAAACTTGTTTTGATTAAATTTAGAATATCATTGCATTGGCTTCAGATCTTGAGTCTCTTGTTCATGCCATGAATGCCGAAAAGAACTTCGGCGATAGTAATTTGCTTTTCACTGAATGTAATTCAGATCCATTAAAGAGGTACCTACCCAAATCAGGAAAAAAAGGAATTTTTTATTATTGTTTGTTAATTGCGCCCAGCCACACAATATGGATGAATTGAGAAATGTTGCTCATCCGCACTTAACGCCTTCTATGTCAACAATGCGGTACTAGCACTATCGAAAACACAATGAATAAAACGAATTTTGACGCTGAAATCTGCTTTTATTTTATTAATTTGAATTATCAATTACATGCAAGAATCAAAAACATTGTGAAAAGAAAGCAACTTATTTTTTTTGGCAAATCTCGCATGTGCAAGTGCACATGCATAGCTCGCGCCTAAACATCAAGTAATTTTGACCTGTGCCAATCTGCTTCTCACGTGAGAGAGTCCATGTTGGTTTCATAGAATCTTTCAAATGAATATTGAATTGTTTCATCGAATCTTCATAAGTTTCATACAACGATTCATTAAAATGTACGATTTTCAATGTTTGCAATTGAGATTTTATATCGAAATGACTAAACATGTTTTTCAGGGAATCGAATCCATTTTCAAAAAATTGTATCGTGAATTCTTTGATGTGTTTCAATTTTTCAATACATTCTATGACATTACATTTACGTATCAAAAGTTTCACTGCTTCTAATTCCTTGAAATGTTCGATAAAATTAATGATTCGACCATCAGAATGATCTCCATTTAAGGTGAGTTTTTTCAGGTGTGGCATATCAAATGAAAAATTACCAATTCCAAATACTTCATCCATATCAGCAAAAGAAATACCAAAGTGAGTCACTGATGGAATTTCACATGCTGCCATATTGTTCGTTCGTAACAAAAAATTATCACCAGGAAAATGAACTTCAAGTGTTTTTAACTTCGTCAAATGCGTTGCAATCGAGTGTATTGTCTCCGACGTTATGGGCATTGCGAGAAAAATCTTTGTCATATTTCCATTATTTGCAAAAATATCATCAAGTTGGTCATTTTGTATTGAAAGAGTGCGCAGCGTTAATTCTTTCAAATTTTTCACATTTGCCACACAATTTACATCGGCTACGGTTCCATCCACCTTCAACGATTCAAGTTTGGGAAATATTAAATCCAATTTGAATTCATTTCGACTGCTGTCACCCATAATTTGAAATTTTTTCACTTTTGGAAATGTAATGCCATTTTCTTCATTTAATATTTGTTCCCAAAATTCCTCATCATCTAAAGTTATGACTCGCAATTCTTCTAGATTTATTGCTCTTCTGATGATATCCATGTTAATTTCATTGTGTTGATCATCACCATTTGAGGATATCTCAATTTCAATATTTTTTATTTGGTCACCAAATATATCGAAAAATGACTCGAGTGTATCATAGTTGCTGAGTTTCAGGAACAGTTCGCCAGGTTGATGATAATAATTATAGATTCCTTCATTAAGTCTTGGCATAATAGAAATTATATGACTTTGTAATATTTTGCTCATCACGATGTCAGTTGAAGGTACTATTCCCGATTGTATGGCCTTTTGTATTGTTTCCAAATCAGTTTTACTGACAATAAATTCAATTAATTCATTTGGCAAAAATTGTAGATCTTTTTTGATTTCATTGATTGGTGCAATTTGTATCCGTTTCGGTGAGTTTGCGTCATCAGCACCTTCACATTGGATTATCTAATTTTGAGTACAGAGAACAAGGATGTTTTAATTTTGAAGAAAAAAACCAATAACGTACTTATAATGATGGAATACGAGAGAGATTTTTTTTTCAGTAAATGTCAATGCTAATATTGGTGACGTCATCTACTATTAATTGATACGCAAAACTTGTATATACATATATGAATTCAAATGCACCGAAATTATTTTCGTGTGTTCTATATCTTTCATTCGTGTTACACATATCAGATAGTTGCATAAAAATAATGGTTGTCGGAGCTACCATCGGACACATTGACATATACTGAATAAAATAACATTAGTGGTATATAGAATGTATCCTATCATTGCGTACTTACAATTCCTTCAAATATAATTAGGATCACAGCCAAGCCGTTGATGAAACCCATTTTTTTACTTTTAATTCGTTATAATGAAAGGGCTTAACTGGCCAACAATTCAAATTTTAAATCGAAAAAACAACTGATGGTCCTATAGAACCATACATCGCCTTTTATATATTTCAGTTGCTATATTTCTATTAGAAATATTTTTTGGAATTTGAAAATGAATTTCTTTCTGTTCGGAGTTATTGATATATGAAATACCGAATGAAAAATAATAATCATTAACGATAATGATCTGCATAATTATTTTGTAGAAATGTGTACCATGTATTTTGAAGAACTCGCACTAAAAAAAAAAAAAAATAAAATTGTTCTTGAATTTCAGTTCGATGAAGCTCGAAAAATGGAATGTGTGAGTCAGACAGTATATTAAATCGATCTCTTAGTAACAGGCAAGTGTATCATACACAGTCCACGTGCATTCAGTGTTCTCCGTATACTTTTAAAGCACAACCCACAACGCCGCCTATGTCGCGATGGCTAACTAGAAATACGCCTGATCATAGGCATTGCCTATTATGAATACCGTTGAAATAACGTCATTACCAAATTATTTTATAAAACTTTCATTTTGAAAATCGTTGAAATATCTCTGCAACTGAATTATTAAGTGGTATAATTTTACGCTTTTTTAATTCAACGAATGTGCAATAAATTTCAGTTGCATTGTTTCAAATTTTGCATACTTGAATCATATAAAATATTATCATGCTTTGCAATGGAATCATATATGCCGAATGTCGAAATGTGAATTGAAATAGAAATGGAAATGTCTCTATTTCGAGAGAACCGAATTTCCACAACAAATCAAATCGGAAATTAGATGCATATAGCGTTTGATTTGCAATTAACATCACAATCAAAATCACATTTGACTCCTGAAAATAATTGAATAACGGCACAAGTGTCAGCTATTTAAATGCCTGCATTCTTCGAACGATTTAAAAGGAATTTCGTATGAATGATGATGCCAGTCTGGTGAATTGTACTATAAACTACATATGCACATTCATTGCCGAAATTCGAATTAATCGTTTCGATAAACATTTTGTATTCGTTCGAAAGTAGTTATTGAAAGTTCCAAATATTAAATGAGCACAATGGATTCCTATTGGTTATAGTATTACCTTTTTTCCGTTTGATAGTTTTCGAATTGAAAAATAATAACGCTGATAGTAATAGTAATGGCGATAGCCAGTTGAATTTAATGAAAAACGTCACATCAGGTCATCCTGCTAGCGTAACTAATTAGCTTGATTTTGTGTGAAATGACTGACTGAACACTGTATCGGAATGTCTACGAATTTCCATATTTTTCCCCTCAATATTGAATAATACAATGGATGCTCTCATTACTCATTAGCAATCAAAATGATACCAATTCAAAATGAAAACAGCAAAAAAATGAACAAAAAAAAAATGGATGAGAAAATGGTGCAAACCAATTAAAATGTTATATGTTACGTGTGTGAATGACAAGAAAATTAACCAATTATAATTTTGATTTGAACATATTATTTAGAGAAAAGCACGATATATGGTATACTATACGGCGTACGCTATGAATTACTATGGAAATTAGTTATACGACAAGCGACAAGTGTTAAATCACAATCAAAATATAACCTGTATCAATTGTATGCCTTACATGATAATAATACATATTATTGTTTGTGTCCTATCGATGCTGTACATTGTACATATAATTTATTCGTAATTTCAGGTTTCTATTTCACAAATACACAAAATATCATCATCATTTCTATATTATTATGATGATATCATCAACATATGTTAATTCGCTCGTGACCGGTTTTCATTTCGAGTGTTGCCCCGGTAATTTCAATTTTGTGATGAGTTGAGAATTTTGTGCTCCATAAATGAAGCTTAGGCCCAGGTATATATATTCGAATATTATTACACGATGCATACGCTATCATTTATACCAAGCAAAATAACAATCAACAACAATTCGCAATTCACATTACTTATGTTTCAATTTTCAATGCTCCAAAAATATCATTTCAATTCTGAATATTGAGATTCGTGCATTTGTACTTCATGAATGATTTTCCATTGAAGAATGTGAAATGTGAAATGTAAAATGGGGAAAATGTTTGAATTGTTTTCAAATCTCTCGACCAACGAAATATCAAAACCAACGAAAACCACAATTATTTTCTACCTTCTTCTAATCACGTATCCAAAAAATCTTTTTACATTTGTATGTCATCGTTCAAATTTCGCATGTGAAAAATTTCTTGTTTCCATTTACACATACATTTTTCATTTCCATATGTAATTATTACATTTGTATTGGCTTTATTACATTTTAATATCATTATCATGATGACGTTTCGTAAATTAAAGCAAACATTCTCATTTATTTTGTAACTAATTAATTAAATGTTGATAAAAAATGATCTGAATTTGAAATTTCGTGAAGTTTATCACTCAAATCAATCTATTTGACATAATTTAAGCCATATATCCAGAATTAAATTTTCCATTTACACATACATTTTTCATTTCCATATGTAATTATTACATTTGTATTGGCTTTATTACATTTTAATATCATTATCATGATGACGTTTCGTAAATTAAAGCAAACATTCTCATTTATTTTGTAACTAATTAATTAAATGTTGATAAAAAATGATCTGAATTTGAAATTTCGTGAAGTTTATCACTCAAATCAATCTATTTGACATAATTTAAGCCATATATCCAGAATTAAATTTTCAATTTAGATGACGAGGTTTCTTATTTGAATGATAAACTTCGCAAAATTTTAAACTCAAATCTTTTTTTATCAACATTCAATTATTTAGTTACAAAAGAATGTGAATGTTTGCTTCAATTTACTAAACGTCATTACAATAATGATAATAAAATGTAATAAAGCCAACACAAATGTAATAATTACATATGGAAATGAAAAATTTATGTGTAAATGGAAACAAGAAATTTTTCACATGCGAAATTTGAACGATGACATACAATTGTAAAAAGATTTTTTGGATACGTGCTTCTAATACATATATGCTAAATAAATGTTCATTGGCTAATTGCAATTTATGCGTCGCATTTTGGTTCTATTGCAAATTTGGCATTCGGAAATTCTAATATTTAATTTCAAGGAATTTAATTTTTGGCCAAGCAATCGTTTTTCCATGGAAAAATTGTATAAACTGATTTAATCTCCTTTTCGGAACTCAAGGAATATTATTTTGAGGAAATATTGAAGAAATAATATTTAAATCCATTAAGACATATGCCATTCGAAATTTGTCCAATACTTGGCTATTTTCCATGTCAAAATTTTCGAAAATATCGAATTTCCTGATGTTTTTATTGGATTTGCTCTTGAATTTGACAGACGTTGGGTTTGAAAAAGCTTTCAGAAATTAAGTTAAGTAAATCGAGATTCTGTGTCATTTTCATCGAATGCGGTTTACCAAATCTTCCAAATTCGGAACTACAAAAATTTTTAGGCAGAAAAATTATTTTATATATTTGTCGATCACTATCAAGTTTTTCATCCAGGGAAAAAATTCTATTCGTTTCATATTAATTTTGAGTTTCATTTATAATGAACTTTTTTGCATGCAATTCAAAAACCTTTTAAAAGATGAATTTAAAATTGATTCATCGTGAATTTCGCTATTAATTATGGAAGCACATCAACCAAAACTACAAATTGTGAGCTTCGATATGTTCATTTGGTGTGTATTTGGCAAACCGCTATGCCTCATTAGCGTTAGTGATCTATGTTATCTATCTAAATTATTCAAAATTCTCTGTGCAGAAATACACACGAAACATGCGATAAACGCAGACGATGATATGCTTTCATTTCAACGAATTTTCACGCAATATTTTCCAATTCAACAAAATTTTCAATGATAAAGTGATACGGGGTGGCATCGTCGAATTGTTTTCATTTTAAATTAATTTTGATGAATTTGTATTGGATAGATTTATCACAGTGAAACCGAGCATATTTTGTATTTGTTGCTACCTTCGTATTTCGATTATTCATTCGAATCAATTAATTTTATGTGGCCAAAAATACATTATGGTATCGATCTAATTAATTTTAATGCACCATCGTCATCACATAGTTCTATTTTTCAAATTAGTTTTTTTTTCTCGAGTTACTGAAAATAAAATTGGTGCACAATTGCATTTGATGACACAAATATATTTTCCGGCACTAAATGAACCATCCCAGTGGCACATCAATTGATGCTTTTGTTTTGCTCTGAAATCTAGTTTGGGAGAAAATGGTCAGAAGAAGCTGGAAATAACACCGTGTATTCCTTATATCACAGTGAAAAAAAAAGAGTTTATATTGCATGCGCTCTGTCAATGCTCCGCTATTAGCATTCTAATGTTAAATGTCGATATGTTCAAAACTGCACCCGTGCACAAAGTGAAAATGATTGCATTCGGTTGCCAACCAACAAAACAGCATCAATTTACTATTTTAATGAATGTTTTTTGGATGCAAACAAGCAGACATTGCAGGCTTAGTTTGTTATTTGTTATTACAAAAATATGGTGCAACATAATATTATGCTGGCATCTGTGTAACTATATAACATATGGTGTTTTACACGGCTTTACTGTATAGAAATCGAACATCGAATTATGAATTTCAATATGATGTATAAAACTAATATGGAATCATCATCGGATGTTGAATGCCTGTATTCTAGCTTTGATGAGGTTTTTATTTCGCGGAATTTATTACTTACCCAAATGTCGGTTCCAATTCATTTGAAATGATAACATTTTTGGTGAGTTGTTTTATTTTAACTATCAATCATTTGTTAATTTGATTGCATCGGAATTTCGAATGTGAAATATTTTGTCCAATGTTGTGAGTTTTACAAATTAGTTTTTCATTCGCTTTTGATTTTCTATAGCCTTTTTCCCATTGATGAACATTAAACATGTGGTCTCTTGTATTACATGCTGCGTCAAAGCTTTACCATATTAATTCGAAACAAATGTGTGCCTGCAAAAAAATATTATAGTCCATCAAACAAAATAAACTTCCATCAAACAAAATTAATGGCTTGCGAGAATCATTTTTTTTCCGTTCGAATTAAATATTTATGAAAGCGAACAACCATTCACCGCCATCTGTTAGATTTTCAGAGCGAAGTCTTATGAAATAAAAATACCCATCTCTAGAAAAAGTTTCTTGAATTTTTCTTTGAAACCGTATTTCTACTGTCCTTATCGCTCCGATTCCTTCCAAGAATAAGGAGCACCATACCGATTTTTATGATTTCTTTTGCCGTAACACTTCAAAATAAATATCATCAAATGTTCCCCTTTCAATTTCCAAATGCAACTCATACAGACTCATTTTCATCGATGTATGCGAGAAGTGGGAGCGATTTCGAGAAAAATCCATCAGAAAAATGGAAACAGTGGGTACGATGAGCCCTTGTGTCTTGATATTGATTCATTTTCCAGTTTTTAAATGTGTATATGTAAGTTGGTCGTCACTGCGTTTGCTCCGTCTTAGATGTCATTAACTGAACTGCTTTCTTGGTGCATTGGCTAAAATGAGACAGCTGCTTGTTTAAGCAAACGGAAAAAATTTCGTCTGAAAAACTCAAGAAAAGTTTCGACCGCTATTCCGATGGAAAAGAAATATTTCTTTTAGCTTTTTAACATCGAAAGCATTTTTCTTAAATGGATTTTGTTTGAGAAGTTGTCTTATAGACGGCGTTAAGATCTGTCACCTACTTATATTTTCATTTCAAGTAAGTAAAAATAAAATCTTTTTCACTGCCGCTTATTCATCATTTGCGTCGTAGATTGCAAAAAAAAAAAGAAGAAATTGTCGATAAATCCAATCGGAACGAGCATTGTCTATTCAAACCCTTCAATCATGTTCTTTCATATTTGTTTTTTCTTCTGACCACAAACCACGCCCATTCTAACCGCAAAACCAACCGCAATAAAGAAACTACAATTCGTATCGCGTCTCCGATTTATTGCCCTACATCTATTGTTATGGAATAGGGACGGCAAGTATGTGTTAAATTGTATTAAACGTGTATTAGTGTTTTTGTGGTTTTTAATTTGTGTCTAGGCGCAGATTTTTTTTATTGAAATAGGCCAATAGTCGAGAATGTTTGAAAGAAAATGGAGTAAATCGATTGTATCACTGTCGAATTGTGGTTGAGAAAATTTTCACGGGCGCGTCCATGATGAAAAATCGATAAATTAGGTTTTCCACTGAATGCTACCATATAATGAAGGAATGAAAGTTGTTCGGAACGTCGATTTTTGGCTTTTATTATGTTTCATTCGATATTTAATCGACCATACGTTTATGGCTTGATTCGTCTCCTACATCGGAAAATGAATTCTATTTTCCATCATTAAAAAGAAATATTTGGCTGTTGGTGGTGTTATGTATTGTTATTGCTTCTTTTAGTCACCGTACAATGCCGTTGGCTATTTCCTATCAATGGACATTTATTCATCTTGATTATTCTGCCGAATCGATCCATCGGAAAATATATGATTTTATTATTTACCAAAGAAATGTCTAATAAGTTAGGGTTGAAACCCTTTGCTGGATAAAATATCTGGATAAAATATCAATCCAAATGCTATCATTTTTTTCTTCCTTTCATTTGTTCCAAATATCCTATGTGTGTGCTAATTTTGTGGACGAATGAACAAAACCCGAGAACAATGATGAGAATGCGTCCGATTGTGCACAGAATTACTCACCATTTGTGGATAAAAGCGATTTGTATATTTATCAGTATCCAGAAAAAAAGTAGCAAACAAATGTTCGCATTACTTGACCAAATGTAACCCTTTTTTTCCATATGCATCGTTCATAAATCGAAAAAAAAAATAATCTAAATGTACTTTTCCATAAGCAACGGAACCATCTTTAATAGTAGTTTCATTTCTGAATGTGAGTGTGGCTCCGTAAATCTTAACCGATTATGAAATAAAACTGGCAAACGCACGATTTAATTAAAACAAAGACTTGATTTATTGCCGTTTATACATAGATATTTTTGCACCCTTTTCCTTGCCACACAACAATTGGTCTTGTCACAGTTCAAATGGCTATTTTGTTTCGAAATTTTCCTCTTGTAAATTCGAATCATTCACTGTCTTCTTAACTGAGATGGTGGAACTATCCTTTGGAATATAAACTATTTATTTCAGGACAAACTTTAGCAGTATGATAACGATGACGTTGGATGGTGTCACTTCAATATGTGCGAAGTAATTAATTTAAATGCCGATAGTTTTTTCATTTCGTGAAAAATATCAACCATTCTTATCAATCATAGGTTTTTGTAGCAAGACAAGTGATTCATTAACGTGGACATTTTCTCCTTCAAAGGACCCTTAAAATTATGTTCCAACGGTTTTTATGGAAATTTTTGTGAATTTCTATCAGATGCTATTCAAAGCTTGCTTATTTATTCTGCTGAATGATGATGATCAGCACAAAGTCTCTCACTATTTTCAAAGAAAAAAAAATCATTATTTTCCTATCTTCTGCTGCCGTACAATTTTATCGGAAACTTCACTGATTCAGCGAATGGAATCTTATTTCTTCAAACGTATTGGATTACTGGATAAGAGCTATTCGTATGTGGGTTGTTGGTAATGAGGTATCCAGTATTCATGGTATACGGTAATATACATACAAAAATGGAAATATATACATTATTTTATTTATCAAATTGTTTGCGCTCCTAAAAATGGCTTAAAAATGGAAAACGAAAGGAAATGGCTGTGTCAATCATTTGTGATGAGCAGCCGTTTCAACAACCAGAAGAAATTTTTAGCTTATTAAAATACTTGATTCGTCTTTTTCACGTTGAAAATAGTGCTCTGTCAAACGAGATGCAAAATTATACAAAATATAGTGACTATAACATTATGGATCATTACATGGCTCGAAGCACGAAATGGCATAGCATGGTATCAAGCCATATGCATACATATTATTAAAATTGCAAAAGAAACGCTTTAACTAAAAGCCGATGATAGTTTCGAATTTTCATGGGTCCTGCGAAGCGAACATAGTCGCAGCAAGTAAACAATGAAGAAAATTGAAAATTGTGGAAATGGAAAATGTTAGCATCAATTCATCAAACTGTATTCACGAGCATAAAGCGATAATATAATATAAGTCTATAAGAATATGCATGGAAAAATGTACGA
This sequence comes from Mayetiola destructor, assembly GCA_000149185.1. Lineage (NCBI taxonomy): Eukaryota > Metazoa > Arthropoda > Insecta > Diptera > Cecidomyiidae > Mayetiola > Mayetiola destructor. The sequence goes on from GL501440.1 coordinate 292,555, forward strand.
ATAAAATAAGTGTATTTGTGTATTCAATGGATGGTTTGGTGTTTGGAGTGTAGTTTTTAGCATCTTCGATGAGATTATAGAAGAAATGTAAACATTGAAATTAATGTATTCATACAAGTATCTGGGCTGAGTTGAACTTTGGTATTGAATTAGATTAGCAACTAATTGCAAGATAATGGAATACGGAATACTGATCTTATCGTATCGATTTCGATTCGAAGCAAAAACATTTGCTTTGTTTGAAATGAAGAAAGATTATTATTTATTATTCTTATTGATTTCATTGGACGAATTCAAAGTGAAAAACAACGAGTATTCTGGCCTAAGGCACACTGAACACTGAACATTGAATAGAAGAATCATCGGCAATAATATAATAACGGTTCCACATCGGAAATGAACAATGCCAAAGAAAAATCAATCGCTGCACGGCATACACATGTGCCAAGAAAAAATAAACTCAATCGGAACTTCATTCAGAGCAAGTTTAATATTTGATGTGGTTACGGGCGCTTTGCATTATGTATTATCCTTTCTATCGATGTCTTTTGAGCCGAAACGGAACAACTAATAATATTCGGATATCTGAATCGGAACGATGTATTGCCGGTGTTCAATATCTATTTTTGGATATATATTTTACTCAAAAAATATTTGATGTCGGCGATTCGTATATCGAACATATTCATCTTATGCTCATAATCAATGAACCGAACAATATTTTCGATTGGAGCGTGTGTGGATTTTTAGCCAGCATATTTGCCATTCGCAAACGTAATAATTTTCAGGATTTAAGACTCGGTAGATGTGTGCTATGATTATAAATTCATACAGCGCATATTGTGTGCACCGTTCACAACATGTGAATATTGCGAATTGTGAATTGCAAGCATATGATTGCTGGTACAAATGAAATTCTGCGGAAATTTTGAATTATCCAGTTTCTCTGGAAAAATCTCATCATAAAATGAAAATCATGCCACGTGGTGGTTTGAGTAAACCTGCTATTCAATGTTGGCCTGTAAGTGGGAAAAGTTCGAAATGCTTTGAAAAATATGGGAAAATCTTTTCAATATTGAAATTACGTGAATGACAGGCGTTTGGACCAATTTTCAGAATATTCTTATAACGGAATAACGTAGCAGTGATGTTGATCCGGTATTATATTCCGAGATGAGAATACAAACATATATAAATATTGTCTATAAAAGAGAGAATAGAATGCCCAAGAGATTTTTTTTTTTGAAATGCCGGAAATGTATTTCCATTCAGCAAATTCCATAAATATTTTAATTATTCATGGAATTGAATGTATGAGTGCTGGAGAAATTAAGAGAAAACAAAATGCACGAAATAAAAAGATGGATTTTTTGTATTTTATTTTGAAATTCAGAATTTACGGCTCTCATTGAAAATGTTATGCATGTGGTTGTGCTGCCATGATTCATGTTTATGGCTAGAGAGGAAAGATTTTTTATTCAAAATTCTTGGAAGTTATTATTTTCTATAAATTGTAAGTGATCGAAATGATTGGCATGACTAAAACCGAAATTAATAAAAACCCTGATTCCATGGGGAAATTGGCAAATCTTGTATATTTGGTTTATTCCATCTGATATTTTGTTTCCTTTGGTTATTGTCTCTAATTTCAATATTGATTTGGCATTTTGGATCCGTCGCTGAAATGAATAATATTAACGAAGTGCATTATATAATTGAAGGCTGAAGCGGATTGTAAAATTTACGATAAAATGCGTATTCAAATGAACGCAGCAAAAAGCGTTCAAATGTTCACCTTGAATTTTTGGAATGCACTTGAGCGTGATTGTACTTGAGAACCAAAACAAGTGAAGGGATCCGTTGCTAACGATAAAATCCTATTGAAATTTACCGAAATTTTAAGGAACAGGAAGACACCTCATTTTGTGCACAATAGAAAATCATTAGACACAACTGGTAACAATTTCAGGCATTTCAGTGTGTTGATTGCATATGAAAACGCACAGTCGAACCTTTCGTTTATTCACAAGAGGGTGCACAGTATCTTTCTCGTTTATCCATTTGAAGAAACAACCAGAAAAAAACGTTCTTCTTAAAACGACAGCGCGTTCATTGTACTACAAAGGTGTTCATTAAGATGATGGTTAATTGGACATCAAGGACGATAGAATAAAGAATTGAGAATAGAAAAAAAATATTTGGTTGATATTTGGTGTTTGCAATTAAAATGAGAGTCGTAACGAATGCAAACTGAACAAAATGTGGCTATGACATACTCTTACCACATCCATAGGCAATACGCATACCTTTTTGAGTGAAATGATGAGGGCGATGATGTTTCATGCTCCTTTTGAATATAAAATTACATAAGTTTTAATTCGGTTTTCGCCTTTTCAATTGAAACAGTAAAATACATAAATATTCACTTGTTAGCACCAACGGGATACAGTGATGCCGATGCTGTTTGTATTTTGAATAAAATGTCGCTTCCACATTTCAGTTATCATCGTGATGATTATTATTATTATTGAAATGGTGAAAGTTGGTCGTTTGTACGACTGAACAGAATTTCACTGTATGTAGTCGGTAGTCGGGTAGTCGGGTAGTCGGACGGTGTTTGAGGGATGAAGTCATGGTAAAATAATTAATCGAAAACAACAACGGCCGGGAGTGAGTTGTTTGGTCGTTGACGAACATTGTTCGTATTCGTTGCGAACGTCAACAAACGAAAGACATTCAGAAGATGTGTACCGAAGTGTAGCATGGGGTTTTTTTTTGTCAGGGTTATTCAATTAAAGCGAAATGGTACCCTTATGGTTAAAATGATAAGATATTCTGTCACTTTTGTTTGCTAGCAATTTCTAGCATTTAGTCTATCATCCATCCTTTGTATCATCCATTTATGTAATGAAATACATGTATTATATCATTGATGCATCAAAGACTTTGTCTGTCCATAGTTAGCGTTAGCTCAACAGTATATCTAAATGAAGATTCATGAATCTATGAATATTATGGATTTATTTTATGTTGGTAAAGTGTGTAGTAGTGTGTCGCCGAATTGATTTTACTATTTGCATAAGGATTATCACATTTGCCATTGCATTATGTCGGTTTTAACTTCGATTATTTTGTGTGTGTGTGTGTGTGTGTTGAATAACAATAGGATAATGTAACTGTTTGATGGAGAATTTTTCTTAAATCTCTGGACGGAGGCGAGTGTTTGTTTCGATAGTTTTTCATTTCACCATATTGAAATAGTGGAAATTGTAGTGAATACTGAACTAAATAAATAAACAAAAGAGGAAAATAAATTGCGGTTCTTTTTGCAATTTTATGAAATTGTGTTTTTTTTCTTTGCCTATTTCAATTAGAATGAATATGTTCAAACTCTGTGCGGTATTTGGCATACAGTAAGTTTGATGTGAATACAAAATTATATCAAAAAGTTTTGATGGCGCGATAACGAAAATGCTTAACTAACATGTCCTGTTTGTCTCCGAATTCAAATTCTTGTTTTTAATGTTTATTTATTTGTTCAAATTTTGTTCAGTCTCGTTTGTTCCCTTACGTTCCGAATAAATGAACACACACATACACACACCGTACATCCGTGCGCAAGCCCGCATCCATTTTTAGTGGAAAATAGTTTTTTATCTTCATTTGCATTTATTATCAAATTTTGAGCTCGAAGGCTCAGCAATTACATATGAATTCAGAATCCATGCAATGGACACAGAAACCAAACAAATACAAAAAAACCGAACCAAAAAAAAACAAACAAACGCTTCGTTCGTTTCATGGATGCAACTTTAGCGAAAACTAATTTAATTACAATTGCTGAAACATTGGCCACAGTAGTTGAAGTTTGAATATTATGCATAGCAAATGTCATGCTCATTCTATTCCTGCACTCTTTCTGCTAACTTGTTCATTATTCCATATTTTTGCAAATACTACTTTCAAAAATATTGTGTTGATTTTCGTTTTTTTTCGTGCTCTGTCATGAATTGAAAACTTTCATACTTCACTACGATGGAATCGAATGACAGCTCTGAATAACAATTTACTTCTTTATCTTTCGTTCAATTATTAAATTTTGCATTCGATTTGACGGATGTATTTTGATTTTTTTCGTTTAAATTAATTTTCGTCAGCGTTGCAAGCAACAGAAACATTTTTTATTTTTGGGGTCATAAACCTACGGATCGATTTAGCCTGAAATTTTTCCTTCCCCGGAAAATGTAATGCATATTTTCATCAGGTTTGCGATGTTTCCTATTATTCCCTTTTTTCTTTTGTTGGTGGCTGATGAAATTATTGTAATTAAATGCTTACTTACCGAGCAATTTTTTTTTCGCATCGGATTCCATCCAGAGCATCAAGGGCATTTGGTTTCTTTACCAGTATTTTTTCCTTTTTTTTTGTGTCTTCTTTAAGCTGTTTGCGAACCTTGAGAGCCCCAGTAATTTTGCATTCTTTTTCAATAACAAATGTTAGCATGTTGTTGCTATCATCTGCATACATATAATGTTACACATGTTTATGGCATGAGAAGCGGTCGGAAATAGCTTGATCAAATGTTTTAATAACCCCTCACACCACTCACCAGCATAACATTTACAAATACATTGTACCATTTTCCATACGAAGCATTTCCCAAAATGGAAGCATAAAAGTGGCGTTAATTAATAATTACGCGCTCAAAAGAACGTCTGATATATTTATCCAAAATAACTTTAGGGAGCCCAGGCAAAGCCAGACAGATTGTGATTCATTTTCGCCATTCTTTAATGATTTTGTATGTAAAATGCGGACCAAATGAACGTCATCACATTTTGCTCTTTGCCAAATCTATGGTTTTTCCCATTTTCATGTACAAAATCGGGAATATTAATTGGCAAAACATTGTCTTGTTGTCTAGCATACATTCAATTGATAATACTAATAATAAATTGGTAATTAAATCAGGAATATGGTATCGTAGATATTTTAGCTAATACCTTTTTCTATTTACATCAACCAAAGCTGCCGAATGCAACCTAAACCATGAATATAAATTAAATAAAATGATGACCTCATTTTGTCATAAATTTTTGATTTTCAAATGCATACGCGCTCAATGAGAACGAAACAATTAAAAGTTTTTGAAATTTATTGAATGTAATGAAGAATCTCTTGATTAAAATAATAATAATAACTGGAGTTTAGATGAAGCAGCGCCCTAACATTTTCATTGTCAAGAGATTTTTCATTAGGAATTCACACAGTTTTGCAAGCACATTATTATTTTCCATTGCAAAATATCGTCGAAACAAAAATAAAATGATGATAATAATTCAAATTTTGCCACATTGCCTTCGGTTGGTATCTTTTGTAACAATGGAATCCCCAAAAAATTTGTTTTTATTAAATTGGCTACTTCAAATATTGAAACATTTAACTTTTTATTAAAATGTTTTGAAATATATTTGTACACAATAATCACACAAAATTTAAACAAAGGTGAAAAGGAGAAAATATTTCATATTGGAAAATTACAAAGTTCGGAGCTCAACATTAAAATCTAATTTAAAATGTCATTTGCAAATTTTCTGGTCAATGTGTTGTTGATCACATACAAAATTTGTAATTTACGAAATGTCAATTTATTTATCGAAAAATTCAAATAGAATGAATGTAATTGAAGTTGGACGCCATTTCAAATCGATTTAATTGAAGCGCCCAATGCAATCCCGATTGTTGTTAAATGTGATATAAATAAACCGGCAGCAAGAACGATTGAAATTTTGATGCAAATTATGTAATTAGTTTGAAAATGGTGATGTTATGTTCAATGCAGATCTCATTCATTTATTTGATAAACAATGTTTAAGGCAGACGAAATAGACCAACCGCTGTGATAGCCTTTCCTCTATTTGATGATATAAGGCAATTTCATCGATGCGAATGTTCAGATTCTGAATGCATAAGTACGAAATGGCTTCAGTACGAAATCGATCTATTATTATAACTGAACAAATCGAATTTGGTTTTATGCAAAACTCATTGCTAAAAACTGGTTGAAACGTTTTTGCTGATGCGGTATATCAATATTGTCATCGAACAATCCTTAAAAAATCCATAAATTCGAGATCCTCAATAAACAAACGATAATAGTCATTAAACGAAATTCTGCAAACAAAGTTCGAGCCTCTGTGGCAAATTTCTTTTTAAATTTTTTCCATTTTCTCATTCTATGAAAGTATCGATTGAAGCTAGGATTCTCTCCGGAATGTTGCCTTATTTATTAATTTTTTCTTTCCACTTCTTTAAATCTATTAACAATCGCTATTGATGAGACAAAAAAAAAAGTTTGAATGTCAATATGAAAAACATCAACAGAACCATTTTTGCCCCATTTATTGTTTGTATAGCGACGGTTGACATTTTTTTTTTTCGGTTCATAGCCCGATAATAACAAGAGAATAAGTCAATTTCAAGGTAATTATAATTGGAATATTAGCCAAATAATGTCAACAAAAGCGATTAATAATAATTACATACAGCAAAAGCAAAAGCAAAAGCAAAAAACAAAATTAATGAATAAAGGGCACCCAAAGAAATATGCAATAAAATTTTTCTGCTTCCCCGATTTGTATTATTAAATACCGAATCCCGAAACCGATTACACATTCGAGAATGAATGAAGCACTTCATAAAATTGCTACTGTGTCACATTCACATGTAACGATGACGTGATGAAGAGAATAAAAGAGAGCACTTGATGAATGATGAATTCAACATTATTCAATGAGAATCAGGGGCCAGGATCCAGGATTCCATAAATTGTTTGCAGCCGGTAGTTTAAAATACACATAATAATTCATACACACTGGAAGCAAACAGCAAACACCTCGAGGCGTTGAATCCAGTTTTTGAAAATATTATGTTGACACAAGCCATTGTAAAATTGTATGATGCAATGTTATTGACAAAACAAAAAAATTTAACGTGAATCAGAAACAATGAACATACAACAGCCGAACAGATTCATATTGCGAAGGGATGATAACAAGTGAATTTCAATAGAAACTAGGTTCTGTGATGTTGATGGTTCCCATTCGAGATTTGATTATGGTATTTTAGAATTTGGATAAACGGTTTATTTTTCTCGGAACTCGGAATGTGTATCAAAACATAGATTTTTAGACATGGATTCGATTCCCAGAAGGAATAGTTCCGGGAACTAATTTTAGAAAATTGAATTTTATCTCTGAATTTATGAATTTCTGGAATCTTGGCAAGTGTTCAGTGAGCGTATTAGCTCAGTTTCAACAACAATTTAAGATTCAAAGGTTCTGAGATAACGAAAACCACTTTCTGAAACAAAGAAAATTTTCGGAATAATAATCGGAAATTGAAAAATGTTAAATTGATATTGAAATTCATTTGAAAACTGTTCCCGGACATTCAAGAAGTCCAGTAGTAACAGTGCAAGTTAAAAGTTCTGGAACAGTGCTAAAAGGTTGGAAACTTGTGTGTTGGTCAACGCTGAAAATTAAATTGAAAATGCATTAAGAAATTTTCTCGTTAAAATGGTATAATGTGAAAGTTTTTAATTCTTTTTTTGTTCATTTCGTAAAGAAATGTGATTGGATTCAAAGATACAAAAAGTGAGTGATTGCGTTACTTGCATGTGTGATGGCCGAATGCTGTGAGAATGAAAACTTTAAAATTAACCTTTCAAACTTCGTTGGACGTGCGTTGTGCATCGTGTATGCTTGCCTCATTTGGAATGAATGTTCCAACACACACACACACACATACACACACACAATATTTCGTTTCCAATTAAATTGTTCTCCTTTTTATTGAAATTTTCAATTCAGGGAAAAATTGAAAAGCGTCGGTCAGCCGATTCAATTTGGTATAAAATTTTCTGTTGAATTATATCGGGCATTGAAATTTAACTATTAAAAAACTTGGAGAATCATTCCATTCATATTGATGTGTCGCCAAGCCAACCAAGGGAATTTTTTCTGAGTAACTTTTCTATAGCAAGAAGAGTACTCTTCGTCTTGGTTACGGTTTGATTGTCACATACTATTTTCGAAGCGGAAATTTTTTTTTTTGTTTGAATTTTCCATGTAATCGCATTGGATCGACTTTGATTCACGTCAATGATGACCCTCTACGTTTCGAAAAATAAGAATCGAACAAGAATGAAGAAAAAAGAAACGTTTTCAATGGAATTTTTTTTCTTTTCAGTTTTTGTTACGAAACAAAATCCATCTGACATCAGGCGGTTTGCATCGACTCAAACAATTTGATATAATTTCTCTCGGGTCAGATATTAATATCAGTTAACAAAGAACTGTGAAGAATTCACAGAAGAATGGGATTTGAATCATGTTGATCAACTCACACTACATGTAGACAATTTTTTTTTTTTTGTGAGTCTTGACGTCGGTAAGTGCGTGTAACCTAATCGCACAATATTAATGATGCCTTTTATTAAAAAAAAGAGGAAAAACGAAAGTGGAGAGTAACAGACTGAAGGCAAATCGGCCTAAAAGCAACAAAAAAAAAAAAATCATCGAAACACGATGTGTGCACATTGAGTTCGAGACATCGACGATGAAATATCCCCTAATCTTAAAACGAAGTGGTCGTCGATGGTGGTTCTATTTCGTCTCCCGAATGAAAATGGATACAATTTATCGTGACTGTTTCGGCTTTCGAATTTCAATTTTGTTTTTCTTTTGTAATCTTCATTTATAATTTGAATCAGTTGTCGAGACATTTGCATTGGTTACTACAATCTATCCCGATTAGACTTGTCCTAATAATGATAAATATTTCAGTGGAACTGAGATATTTTCTGTTCTTCAGTGTTTCAATTAAAAATGGATTTTATTGAAAATTACAAAAACAAATGGGAAATCTCATTCGACAAATGGAATTTTCAATAAAATTTCAAATGAAATATGATGAATTGGTGAGAGCGAACGGAGATTGGCCAACGCTTTCTGAATCAAGCCCTAACAATCAACAATGTATGAATGATGAATGGTATTCATAATTTATATTATGCATCTTTGTAACATTGTATATTTTATTATTTTTTTTTTTGTTCAACGAATAAATCCATTTTTAATGTTAAATCTGAAAGCTTTGACCACATGAATTACGAATTTTAATAAGCGTTTTTAATCTTGCACAATTTTGTCTCTACATTTTGTAAACATTTTGATATCAATGAATATGGAATATGGATTGTAACCGCATCGAATTTAAATCAATATTTAATGCATAAATGGATAAACAAGTGAGAAGTGAAAGCAAAAAAAAAATGGAGCTGACGAAAAATAAAGAAAAAGTCGAATGAAATATAAAAAGTTCAATGTTTAAATTGTGAAAAAGCCACCGAAAATCAAAATGATCGGCATATATTTGTGTGTTGAAATGCTTGTTTCCAATGACCAAATGGGCTTCAGTCGTTGCTATCGCTGCCACTGTTATTTTCGCTCGAAAAGTGTTCAACAATTTACCGAAATTGCTTTTGTCTATTTCATTGGGTTATTTTCGGGGTTGGAGTTCTGAATGCATCAAGTGCAATTTTAATTAATTTATTGATGGAAATTGGCAGGCGCACACACAAATATGATATAAAATTATGGTATTCGGTAGTGTGTGTGTAGTCAGTAGTCAGTCATACATTGAAAACGTATCAATCTGTCAATTTTCATCCATTTCGTTGACTGATCCAATAGGAAAAAAAAAAGTGGAAGAGTCAATGCATCCGGCATCCAATATTCACTTGCTATTTGGTTTTTGGGGCTGGTGAATGGTTTGGTTTGCATAAAATACCAAAAAATCGCGTTGCGGCATCACTTTGATGAGCATTTTTTTCACTTCACCACTAGATTCATGTTTGTGTTTTCAGAATGACGAGCTCAAAAAAAAAAACAACAAAAGTGGAGCAAAAAAGTTTACAAAACTACAGCGAAAGCCATCAAATTGGTGGCTGACATTTGATGTTAATGTCGATAATTCTGAATTCCGATTGAACGATTATTACGATAGCCATTCATGGAGTGACCAGCGACCAGTGACCAGTCACTACAGTGATTTCATTCTGAATTTTTTTTGCCGCTCATTTGGTCCAATACCTCAATCAAGTGTAATTGCTTTGTGGGCACAGTATTTTTTTGCTGATTTCGATAAAATCAAAAATTTCACATCTCACATAGTATTAACGAGGTTCGATGAAATTATGGCTTTAAAATTAATCGCTATTTCAAAAGTTTTTTTCAATCCTAGAATCATTAAATGATGTTAATCATTTTGTTCGAGACATTTTTGAAACGATGATTTTGGGGAATGATGAAATTCTTCTGGAACTTGTTTTACCATCAAACTTGTGTTTATCAGTTGATTCCCAATCAATGGTGTACAATGTGATTATAGATGCTAAAAGTTTTTCATTGCGTCGGGAAATAAAAAAAAAATAGAGACGGCAGAGATAAACTTGGGCAAAAAAGTTTATCTCATGTTCTTTACGACAGTTTTGGTTTTTCTTTCGAAAACGATACACTTTCGTTCGCTCTGATTTAAGTTCATACGTTGACAAAGACGCATCACAAGTGAATCATTCCGTTTACATTGATCCGATCTATTAGTGAATCGATAAATTCCCGAAATGGAAACATATTGGTCTTATTAAATAAATAAATACCGAATTTTATGCTTCACTTGAATTGTCTGTATTTAGAATACGAAAAATCTCGGCATTGTGATATGGAAGGAGCCAACAAGGGTGATGTTTAATGTCTCTCTTTTCCAAATTTTTCGCGTATGCATATTACTCTCCATAGTATTTGTTTGTTTTTTTTTCCTTCTTCAATGGAACAAATTTGATGGGTTTGGTGTTATCGAATAAATGCGATAAATTCAATTCGAACAACAGATTCAACCGAAAGAGAAACAATTTGATTGAACAAACGATTGGAATGAAGAATTCGAAAAATAAACAAATCAACAAAACAAATTTGTTGAGCATTGCAATAAACCAATGAGTATACTTAACAACTAGGGTTTTGTAGTCAAAACTTCAATATCAACAACGTGAATGAATGGCTGAGAGATTGGGTTGGTGATGAAAAAAGACATTTGCTAACAGTTCACTGATTTGAGTTACGGTCGGCTTGGGTCTTTAATTTGGAGAAGAAAAAAAAATCCATTTGAATATTTTCAACGAAATAATCAAATATTGAACGGGATTTATTTGATTTTTATTTTCTTGAAGATGCAATAGGACGATAAGTGATGTGAAAACATTTCAGTTTGGCTTTTTTTCGGTTGTTTGACAATTTTAATGAAGATAAAATGCGCAGTTGTCGCGAAATTTTTTCCATTTTCAACTGAAAAAAGTTTAGATCTTTTACTATGACGATAATTTATTCAAATCGGTTGTTCATTTCTCAAATTTCCTTCTCAAATTTATTCATTTATTTATGAAAATAAAAAGTATAGGAAAAAACCCTTTTTTTGAGTTTCAAAGCATTTCAAGCTATTCAATTGAATGAAATTTCAAAGAAGAAAAAATTACAAATTCCAAGCCTTTATCTATCAATCGACAATTCGGACATCGTCTACGGGTTTTTATCTGATTCGCTTTCATCTAAAATGTCAATGTCACATGAAGTGAAAGAAAACAGGCCATCAGCAACTGGCTACCAGCATCTCATGCTAAATTCAACCCTTAGCATAAGAAATGTGATTCGATTTGGCTCTAATTTTTTTTTTTTTTTTGGTTCCCAGTCTGAAAATAAATATGCCTATTAATGTATACCAAAAGGACACGGAATATTAAACAACGCAAGTGGGTTGAAGACGATTATTATTATCGAAAGCATTTGGATAATAATAAAAAAGCGACAAAGTTGAATTAAGGGTAACATAGAGAAAGAGAGAGAGAGAGAGAGAGAGAAAAAAAAACGATAATTTTTTAATTAGCATTCCATTAGCGTTTCAAAAAGAAATCGAAATTGATATGGAAAGGCCAGTGTTTGCCACTTTCTAAATATTTGATGTCACCAATCATACCATATCCTAAAAGGTAATGTAAATTGAGTCGATACAATGCAATCAACCCCTAAAACCAATTGATTTTTTCCAATAGAATTCCGAAATTATCTGATGATGATGATGATTGCCATTCAATTTTAATGAAAGCAAATGTTCGGTCAGTGGTCAAAACATGATGGAGCAATGACCTCCAATAAAAACTAAATGCAAAATTGTAGTTTTAAATGTTTCAGTACAATGTTTTCGAAGAATTTCCATTTTAAATTTGAATATTTCTAATTGGATTTATGTTTGTGATATGTGTACGCTGTTCGCTCAACATTATTTCAAAAACCCTTTGGATGTTGTATTCCAATGAGTTCCAATTAAATATGTTGAAATGCTGCACTGAAAACACATACTAAATCCGTAATTTCAATGAATAGATTGACACAGGCGGTCACTATTCAAATATTTATTATTCTCTTAATGAGTGCAATTTTATTTTCAAATTCAAACCATTCAGTCAGTAACATGCCATTGACCATACAAACTGATGTTTTCAGTTATCACGTCGACAAATGATAATTATTATT
>GL501440.1:308271-324264 GCA_000149185.1 Mayetiola destructor
TTTCGCTACTCGGCCTTGGGTCCCCTGTTTTGGGGTCGCTGCTCGCTTCATCCACTCGCTCGACTAACTTGCTCCCACCTCCGCATGGAAGACCTGGAGATTTGTACCAAAATTCATTATCAGGCATAACATTGCGAATGCGACTTTGTCTTTTGCCAATGCCATCATGAGTTCCATGGTTGGAAAGGACTCATTTTGGATAATTACTTATTTGAATCCATTAGTTAAAGTTGTGAATTCATCTCAAACAGCTCCTACATCGAAATGATGAATAATGACAAACATTTGTCTAAGAAAATAACCAAAAATCCATACAACGAATAAATATATTTGAATGCAAAACATTGACTGATAACAAATAGCCTAATTTCGAAGCCGAACCACAAAACCTTTTGGTATCGTACAATGTGCCACTTTCTCAGGCACATTTTGGCCGAAAAGGAGAAGGCACTCTTTGAGAACCGGTGACCTTAAATAGATTTTATTTTCAGCGATAGTTTTTCATTGAATGCTAAAAAGTTTTCCATTGAAATCCGGCCCTCACCATGCATACACACACAGCATGAATGCCATATAATATTAACATTTGCCGGCAAATTTTGAAGAATGGAGCGTGCCACATGGAGTACAAAAATGGAAACGAAAATTCGTTTTACAAAGCAAAACCGCATTCATTTTCAAACGACAAAGGTTCATCGCGTTTGCACATTTGTTCTAGGGAATCTCATTAGTTGCGCGGCTATATAATGAAAACTAACGAATAGAAATTTCTTATTTTGAAATATTTCATCGTTGTACAACGCATAAAATGCGAAATAACACAATATGTATAACCGAATGGTTGTTTCGGGTGAAAAATCAACTGAAATATAGATAAAAGCCATTCGCTATTTAATTTTTCATTGCTTAGGCGAAAAAATTATATTTCAGTTAAATATGATGACGGAAATATTGACGAGGAAGAAAGGATCAGCAAAGTGAATTTGTTTGCTTATGAAAAAGTTTCGTTTGTTTCATTGTGACAAATGGAAGCCGCTCATTTGTGAAAAGATTACCGCACACAATGAAATAGACGGAATTTTGTTTTCTTAGCAACGATGCCATGACATAAAGTGCTCTCTGAACATGGCACAATCAGCATAGTCGTTAGTAGTTAAAACGTAAATGAATCGACAATGCCAAAAACTAAGACAAGCGACCAACAACGATTTAAGACGTACAAAAAAGGATTGCGATTGTGATACTCGCTACCAAATAAGCAAGTATCAAATGCTTTTGTTGTGTGCGGCGCATTTACACGACTCATACGTATTTTTTTGGTTTATGTAAATGTTTGCTTAACACCATTCGCCACTCACAACTCTTAACATTTTCCGATTGTTAGAACGTATTTTCGTATCCATTTTGAAACATACATTTTAATTTAGCTATTTGTATCTAATGTATTACAATGTTTCATTTATGCTTTGGCACAGCCAGCTAAATGTAAAATTCACATATATTTGGATTTCTACCTCGTCTTAATTGATTGAATCGAAGGCAATGAGGGAAAAACGAAGACGATCAAAACCTCCACCAATAACAATACATAACCGATAATGATAAGTTAAAGTTGGATAATGAAACGGAAGAAAAAAAACAATGGCTTGAATTCGATCCGACGACCGACAACCAACACCGGGAATCCCATGAAATCATCTATTCAATCAGTAATTGTCTTAAAAGTTAAAAGCAAATGATAACGTCGGAATTGGAGATTAATAAATGGCACAGACAAAGTGTCATTATCGAAGTTTTCCCTTTCTTTCCTTCTGACACAACGACAACAAAAATGCTTTTGGTGAGCGTGTTTTGTGTGCGCCGTGGTACACACAAGTGATTATCAGATAAATGATGTGCTTTTTATCATTTTCCAAACTGGAAAAGTTGAGCGAATTGTTGTTATTTTAATGATAAATCGTAAAAACCTTCAACCCTTTTTTGCCAACATTCAGTTGATGTTTTTTTGTTTTGTTTTGTTATTTTGCGTTGCCATTTAACTAACGAACCGTGTGTTTAGTGTGTTTATGCTTAAATATTGTGTACGCCATACGCGTTCATCTATCTCACTCATCTCATCCCATTCCATTTTCTATAATTTTCAAAACATTTTGCCATTTTATACGGAAAATTTTCTAACTTTTTGTACATTTTGTAGTTCAGTGTGTTCGATGCGTTTACCATTCATTTGTTGTCGACGATCGATTTTCGTGAAAATCCGAATGGAAAAATTTATACCAACCAAACCACATTTACATAACGCGCACCGCGTTTACCTAGTACTCTGTCAAAATGTTGAAATAACACCAGTACACTATAGTGCAAACACCCTGAATGCTTGCCTCATTTCTCATTTCAATGTGTCTTTTTTAATTCGGAACGCGAACCGAAAAATTCAAATGACATATTTGTGTGCGCTCTTTTTCACAATTCATTTTAATGCGTCTACAAATGGAGTTATAGCTATATAGTTTTATGTTAAGCCGAAGAATAATTTTAACCCATTCATTTTGAATGAGATTCACCGATGAGTTTAAATGCTGCCGCCTGTTGTTTAAACCATTGTATTTTATGCTTAACGATGCAAACCAGGAACGGCAGCAGCGGCAACATTTTCAATTATACATATATATTATTCACGGAAGCCTGAAATGGAATGGGGGCTTTCCTTTTAAGCGTTAATTCATTTTATACTTTCGATTGAAAATTAAACCTTGTTGGTGAATGGTGTTATATGCAATGCATCGCCCCCCCTCCCCCCTTCCCCCATTACTCTTGTTATGTGGTATGGTGGTTCTATTATTATCATTATTATTATTATTATTATTAACAAAGCTCAAATAGCTAAATGCACGCGGTTCTTTAAACTCATTATATGTATGTTTTGAACAGTTGTGATTGTATTTATTATTTTGTGTTGCCGCATCAACAACGAAAGAATCTCAAGATTTTTCCTGCTATTCGAACAATGGATGCTCGTATTTTGTATGTTTTTAAATGCCCGAATTAGGTGCGAAATGTAACACAAGTGACAAAATGACAAATTTTTAACACTTTTCATCATCAAAATGAGAATTTTCGAATGAAATTTTATGAGTTTGGATTTAAAATTTCCATTGGCCGATAGATCCCTGTCATTTCTTCCATTTACCGAAATGTTTGGCTGTGCTAGAAATTTAAATTGATTTTGTCAAATTGTTGACAAATATTTTGAATAATTTATGACATCGATGCATTGAGTCGTACAGAAGTTTTGTTAAATTATAGTATTGAACAATTTGGCGAAATAATTTGGCCCATTTCTCCCTATTCATTAACATATTTGTTAATCTTTTATCATTTCGTAAGTACTTTTAAAAGTGTTTAAACTCTTCGTTCTGTCATTTGATCCATTAATAGAAAGTGAAAAGTGGAAAGTGCAAACGATGATGAGCCAATGATTTGAATTTGCTTAAAATGATGCGAAACATTCACAATTTGCCAACTCAATTCGATATTTGGCATCCATCGCTACTATGTAGAGTGGTTTTATTTTATGCGTTCCCATTTTTATTATCTTTTATAATAATAAATTGTCTTTTGTTTTATCCATGCACGCACGACAGACTACGCAAAAGTTACAGTTTCACTGAAATAAATCGGCATTTAAATGCTAATGTTTCGTCGATGTTCATTGTTCAATGTTCACCGTTTACCGTTCACCATAAAGCGTGCCCTTTGTGTTACACATAAAAGTGCTTGGCATTTATCGTCACTGAGTTAGCAGCTCATCAACGATTCAGATCGAACAATGGCATTGTAACGCATTTAGTGAAATTATATGCACACAAAGTAAACGTCTTTGAACCCTTTTTCCGGTTTTTCACCATCTCGACGAAGATGTGAAACGACAAAAGGGCCCACTCACGAGGCTCACAATAGCAACAAAAAAAAAACAAAAATCTCCTGCCGATTTGTAATTAAAACAAATGACGAATACAATGGATTTGAACATTTTTCCGAAACAAATATACAAAATAAAGAATAAACAATGCAAAAATGCTTCGAACGTGCTTCAATCACCGCCAACCGGGTGCGTCTTTTGTCCTAATCTCCTAAGCTAAACCCTTTTTTTTTTTGGAGATTTTAGTCAACATTTTTTTTCGATGTTTTTTCGTTTTGGTTCGAGCAATTAAATGAATTGGATTTTAAAATTAAATGGACGATGATTTCACACCCATTCAAAATAAAAATAAAACAGAAGAATTATGGAATCGCAGATTACATTTCCTCAACGGTATTTTCCTTAATTTCCTTTTGTTCAATTTATTTTCAACTTAGAACAAAGAATCGAGCAAAAAAAAAAACACTTGACGATTATTTGTTGTGGATTTTTCCAAAGCTTTTTTCACAGTTATCGTTTTTTTTATGACTTTTGGGGCGACTGCATGTATTTCGCTTCTTTGAAACCATTATCTGTTATGGGCCGTTGTATAAGTATATAATCAGTAAGTTTACCGCATGTCATCACCACCGTCGGTTAGGCACGTTTATTGTATTCAAATTCTCGTTTAATATCAAAAGTTTAGACGTTTTTTTTTTGTCGTTTTTTCAACGGCCGACACACTGCAGAAAGGGTTTAATTACATGACAAATAAAATTGAATTTGTAAATAAAATGAATAAAAATTGTGTGTTGGTTATGTGTAAATGAATACTAAGCCCTGGTAAGCCAGTGAAGCCATTTTTTTCTTGTCCTACGATGTTTGAAAATGATATTTACGAAGAAAAAAATACCCTGGCAAGTATCAATCACTTTTTCAGCCCCAGTTCGTCGAATATCTTTGGGAATGACAACTATTTTGAATGCCATGTTGTTTTTTGGGAAAAATCTCAAAGTATATGCAAATCAATCCCCTTTTTAATGTTCTACCGAAGGAAAATTTAATAATATGACTCCATATAAATTACAACATCACATACCGTCGCTGCATGTATCATGGTGTTGCTAATGACTTTTGGCATCAAACAAATTATTTTTGATGTCACATAATTTTAAAGAAAAGTTAAAACGTGTGAAGAAAGATTGCCACACACACACACGCACATGAGAAGTGGGAAGTGTGAAATGCAAAGCGAAAAGGGTTTTATTTATGAATTTAAGACCTAAAATTGAATTTCTCAACGAAAGAGATATGTCATTGAACATTTTGATCTCTAGATCCAATGTTGGTGGTTTTTACGAAACTTTTGGATTACTTTTCGACGAAGAAGTGTCAAAAGTTTTTAATTTCTTGCCTAAATATTGCATCATCTCTCGTATTGTTTTGTTTTTTCCTGAATGCCTAAATGGGAACTGAAACATGAAACCTTGTAACTTAATGAAACTTTCAATAGAAAAATTCATGAAAACCGCCCGAAACTGATAAGTAAACTTTATTTTGAAGTTATTTTAAAAATTTGATCCAAACTTTAGCTAACAGTTGTTCTCTTTTTTTCCATCCCAAGTATCGAAAACCACGACGTTGACGTTGAATTAAGAAGAAATATTCAAAATTTTGGGCAAATATGTCATTGTTATTTGTTATGTAGAATGCAGAGTGCAGATGCTGGGCCAAACACAATCTGTCAGTTTAATCCACACGTGTTCACAATTCTTTCGGTATGGCCTGATGTTGAGCTTGAATTTAAACAGTCTTTCCACAAGCATTGTGCTTGATTCATGAAATAATATATTATTCAATTTGAATTTCATTTGTATTTCATTCCCTTCATCACATTCAAAAAAGCGTCAGCTCGTTTTATAAAGCCTGACATTTTAAGCCATCACTAAAAACTGTTTCCTGTCTTTCATGATATTCAGTTCAGTTCGTTTTTATAGTTTTATTTTTCGCTTACTTTTGCTTGGCTTTGATGATAATAATATGAACAGAGCATATAAGTTTATAAATATTTTGCATATTATGTTAAAGAACAGCCGTCAATGAACCAACCGTCAGTTATCATTGGATTTTTCCATCTTTCAATCTCATTTCATGGAATACATTTTGTTGATCAAATTTGTTTTAAGCTTTCGGAGATGTTTGAATTAAATTTGTCCACGAAGCCGGTCACCGTTAGTTGCAAATATTTAATCTGAATGTTTGAAATAGAAGCTCAAGTTTTTATTTTCCATTGGAACGATAACAATAATAACTTTTCTCCGAAATGAAAACGGCAACGGAAAGAAAATAAGACAAAGTGGCAAGCGAATTATTTAAATATGTTGAAAATTACTATCTTATTGCAACTGACATGTATTGAAATGACATGAGTGATAGGTATTGGGCATTTTCAAAATTTAATAGCTGATAAAAATACACAACAGTGGTCTTGGGCATCGAACTGAGAAAAATTAATATTGTTGGTTTCGATTATTATCAATGTTTTTGAACTTCGACGATCTGTTGAAGAATAATTTCCATTTTCTATTCATGTTCAATACTGAAAATGTCAAAAATAGGACATTTATGAGCGCGGTAAAAGTGTCAAAACGATAAACTAAATCAATTGAACATTGAATTTTATTTCGCGATCAAACACCAAATCATCATCATTGAATGAACAGCATGTCAAACGAAACAATATGTTTTGTGTATCAAAAGTCAGTAGCACACATTTACTTGAATACATCTCAATCAAGTATAGAATCACCCTCGATTGAATTCACGTCGACAAAGTATGTCATCATCGTTTGACTCGATTTAATCGTATTCAGTTACCATGTAGACGATGGCACACTACAAATTTAACTCATGACAGACACTGTATCAAACATATGGTGCCCGATTTGATAAGTATTTACAACATTGTCGAACAGCAAACTCTGTCTGAACAAAATGAAACAAAGAATTTTGTTAGCACTCTACAAACACCTTAGATCACTTTGAGCCCGAACAAAAATGGAATTTCTAATACATATACATACATCTTCCGAAAGACCGAAGAAAATATTTGCAATATTTTTTTTTTCGGCTCGACAGCCGATTCAATTTGGCCGTTTATATTGTACATTGAATGAATGACGAAAATACCAAAAAGAATACCATTCGGCTGAAGTAAAACCGAAGTCAATGCGTTGCGTAGCATTTTATACGCACCACATGCGATTAAAGTGTGCGAACACCAAAAGTATGAAACGAAAAATTCAGTTTTAACAGTTCATAAAGTGAATTCCAACTGGCAAAATAATCTTTCATTGGTGTACTACTGTACTGTGAACGGGAATCGGGAGTCAATGTTCGATGTAACTGTGGAAACGAATTGTCGACATCATCTCTTGATAAACTCAATGTTCACTTGGTTGTATGGTGCAAATGTATTGTTGTACATTGTGAAGCATTTGATATATGAGTTTGTGCGTATGTTGTCACAGGGGCAATGAAAACCTAATAAGAACCATTGGATCAAATTGTGCCACGAATATGAAATATTTGCTCAACGAAGGAAAAATAAAAAATATTTTTTGCTTTGTGCAGGAAACTTAAAATGAATGCAGTTAACGACGGGATCGCTTTTCATGAACTGTAAGAGTTTACAATTTTTTTCCTGCTAGACTTCTCAGTTTTAAGTCAAAAAAGATTTTTGAATATTATTTGTTTTTTTTTTTGTGGATTTTTATTATTTTTTCCATTTTCATATTTAGAATTATGATTTTTGGTTGGTGTGAATTTATTCAGCTACTCGATTCCATGAGCCTTGCATGGAAGAAGCACAAATTAGAAAATGTTTCCATCGATGAAATATGAATGGATTGGTGTATGACGTATGAGCGTCATTGTATAATGAAGGTTTAGACTCATCGATGAATCGAGAATTGCAAATAATAATAATGTTTGACATGTTACGATATTGACATGCAATTTGACAAGTAATTGAATCAATATTATCATACATTTTTCCCTTCCTGATTTCTCATTCCCCATGAAATTCGGAGCATATCGTTTCATTGTTCGGTAAATTATCGGTGTAAATGGCACCAACATATACCAAACATATGCATACCTTATATCGTACACCGAACACCTTACACTCTATTATAACATACACGCTACTCATCCCATGCCCATCGTAGAGCCACTGTATCCAATGTAACGAATTCAATATTTGCACGCATTTCACAATTTGTCATTCAGGAGTAAAGGGTTCGATGGTTGAGCATTTATCGAACATCAAACCCACTCAAGTATAGGAACACGCACACGCACACAAACACTATGCATACAAACTACATGCATATATTGCTGAATGCAAATTTATTTACGTTGTTTGAAAGGTACTTTAGGTGTCGAAAATTTGATTCAATAGCATCGACAACAATTTCAAACACATTTCGGTTTGTCTTGTCGTCCTGGCATTTTGAGTAAGTCGTTTGGTATGTTTATTTTGATCAATTGTTCAATATAAATTCGATTTGTAATCTACTTGAAGATGCGTATGGTGTTATTCATTCGCACGTACAGCATACAACGTATGCACACATTTCATGTGAATGCCTCAAATTGGTCCAACTGCTACCGAACCGTTATTTTTTTTTTCTTCTTTGTGTTGATTTTTGATCTTAAAACAAATTTTATGCATTATTTATTATTTATGTTGAATGCCTTCTCTACCGATGGTTCGATTGGTGTTTTGAGCTCATGTCTAAATGTTTGCCAAATAGATGTCGATTTAGGGAATTTAGTCGAACACATTCCTCGTTGTTATCAAATTGTACCCTTTGCATTAATTTGCACCAAACAACAACCAACGTCTATTGCCGACTGGATTTGAAATTTTCAACAGCTAAATAAAGATGAAAATGATTTGTTAGCTCTCGAGACTTGTGCAAGTGTGTAAGTGTGTCCTTTGTGTATTGTATTACGCAATTCAGCATATGTTCGGTTAATGTGTGAAAATTTGCAAGGTTTTGATAGAATTATTATCAATTTACACTTTGACGATTGGAGTCCAGGGACTTGTTTGTAATGTGATTTCTTTGGTATGTTTTTCAACACCCTTCCAATTCATATTGATACATATCTGAGTTCACAGTTTTATATTCTGTTTGATTCTTTAGTGCCAAAGATCCAAAGAAATTGTGGAAAATATACTGCGGAATATTCGCGAAAAAAAATCCAAACTCCGCTCAAAACATAATAATCACTTGGCTGCTGTCACGGTGCCAATAACACACAGCAACAACAAAAAAAAAATTAATGACGACAGGATACATTATTATCAACGATAAATATTAAAAATGGTTTGCGTCAGCTTTGCTTAAATGTATCATCTAAAACGATTCACACATGCTTTACACTTGGCATTTTGCATATTACAAATTGAATTCGCATTTCGTGCATAATACACATCAACGCTCACACATATGCTTATTATGATTTTTGCACGGATGCTCAACCATCGAACGTGCAACAAACTTTTAAATTATGAACGCTTAACAAAAACATGGTTACACGCCCTTTCAACCTACAAATCGAAATTTCAATTCATTGACAACAGCTTGCCTTGAATAATATTCCAACGTTAAATATTTTAAAATGTATGACAGTCCTGCAAATCGGTTTACCAGCATATTGATAATTTCCCAATTGAAATTATTAGAATTTCAGTTCCCAAACCATTTCATTTCAAAATTCACAAACATTTCGCAAACATGACTTACCTGGTAATTTAAATGGTAGTCCGGCCATAAGTGGATCTGGTGGAAATCGTTGAGCACCAAATGCAAACGGATGAAAACTTGTGTGTCGAATTTTTGATCGTGGTTCCCGTGGACCGTCAACAGTTACTTTGATTGCCTTCGAATATGTTGCCATTTCGGCTGGCATCGTTGATATGCATATCGAAAGCGTGAAACTTTTCCCTACAAATCGAACAAAAACAAAAGAAGAAAAAAAATTCAGTCGAATGAATATCATCAGTCTTACAAAAATGTTTTATTCATATGATGTGCTTATGGTTCCCGATTCATACATATTTTTCAGAAAATTGGTAGCAAATTTTCGATCCATAAATTTCTTTTGATGTTATCATGCTCAATAAATTATTAACTGAAGAGATGAAAACAATTTTCTGATTCCGGACACACACACACACACTTACATGTGTGTTGTGAGGTATGGGAATGAGCATACTCAAGAGGGGAGGTCAAATCAGACATTAAAATGGTGTGAATATGAATATGTTTATGATATCAAGCATACGAATCATTTTACCATTTATTTTTCCGTTTTGGAAATCAACCAAACAGATTTTTTCGATTGTTTTTCATCGCTTATGCTTATGCCATGCAGGGCCATTGGTTGGTCGTGTCAATGAAACGCATTCATATCGTATTGTTGTGCATTATTGTGGATACCATCAAACCAATACGATACACTTGAGATTTATGGACTAATGTTAAATCATGTGTACATGAATGTGGAATTTGTAGCCATTTTGCCATCTCTCTGGGCAGCCAACAACATAGACAAATAACCCAAAACTGATGTGGAAAAATGCGTGTTCTCAATAGTCTTCATTGCATTGCATAGCAAATAAACACAATCAGTTGTGAGTCTGAAAAGAGCGGAGGCAAAAAATTGATTTATGCGTTTGACGAAAATTGAAGGGATATTTGTGTTCGCCTTTTGAGATTCGAAGCTAAAATCAACAAAGGGAGCATTTACTTGATATGCTTGAAAACGTGGAAGAATTTTATTTTCAATTGGAAAAAGTACTATACCATAAATAAAAAATCACTTCAATGCCCTTGATTGAGATTAGTTTGTTCCGGGCCAATCGATGCAATTTGGATTTAAAGGATCAAGCGTTTGGATCTGGAAAAAAACCACTAAAGCTACCTTATTTAAGCCAAAAACATTTATAATAAACCAACTTCATGGATGATATTAGCTGCCGTTGAAAAATATTGATAAAAAACCATGTTTTGCCAGGAGGTCGAATTACGAACGAACAAAAAAAAAAATGTAGAAATAATAAACAAAATCACGTGATACGGATTAGAAGGATATTGACAAAATGGAGCCGGATAATTGGATCAAACATCGAACAAGGAGGTTCATTTTGAAGACCAATTTTGATGAAATTGATTCAACAATATAGTCGTCTCTTGTTATGATAACGGTTTTCTTTACAGCGAATCTATTAAATTTCATTGCCAGTGATTTTTATGAAGAGGGAGCAACTCACTGATTGCCGTCGCTTGGGATGAAAAAAAAAGAAGAAGAAAGAACACAACAAAAACAAAATATTAAAATTTTCCCAATGTATATGTGCATATGGGTGTGTGTGTGGGGGTAAATTTTTAATAGTCCAGCACCAATTGTTCTGTCAAAATCGTTTCTAGGCAGAAATTCAATTTGTAAACTTACAACAATTGAAAAGAATGAATATCATTAGCAAATGAGCAGATGCATTCAATGTACTTTTTTCTCTCCGAATAGTTGTGTCTTTTTACAAGAGAACGGTCAGCCGCAGACAATTTTAACGTACAAATTTTTGTTTGGAAGGAATCGTTTGGTTTTGGCATATTGCCATAAATGTTTCGTTGTATTTGCCATCAATTGTCCAGACGTTTGGCCAAATGCAAATTAAATCCGGTCAAGTGAATGAGTTGGAAGTAAAGATAAATTTTCGAATGTTGATAATTTATTATTTTCATTAGAAATTCAAAGACCACAATTGTTCATAAAATTTTCAATCGTTTCCATTTTGAATTTTGATAAACAATGAAAAAATAGCGAGACATGAAATGCCTAAGCTCTCGCCATTCAAACGATATTTTCAACCTCGAATGATTGTTGCCAATGACAATTGTAACCGATTTTCCACACAACGAATTGTCCAATTGTGGAAATGTGGATAACCGATTCAATCAGTTTGCATTTAAATAATAAAAAGTTGCATTAAAATGATTCGGCCTTTTTCCATTTCCATACGGCAAAAAGTAAATACAAAACATTGATTTTATTATTACAATTGTTTGCCGTCGCATTCTTATCATTGATAATAAGTTTCAACTGAAATCAAAATGTAATGAAAAACTAGAGATAAACAGCCGGCAAAATGTCCATAGGCGTTTAATATTAAATGACGTACTCTGAAATCTCATTGTGAGTGACATTTTTGTTTTTTTGTTTTTTAAATTTGGTTTGGTAAGGGGATGAAACACAAAATTCACAGAGTGTCTAATGACGATAGACACACTGTGTCAGTTGTGATGATTATGGTGGAATAGCATGAAATGAACTGAAATAATGAGAAAAAAAGTCAAGTGATTATTATATTTCTTGTAACCAGAGTTTGAAAATCCGGGTGTCGGGGAAGATTTGTTACAGACCTTGCTAACCGAAAAGAATGGAACATTAGGAAGGGAACTTTGAACCCAAATAGCAACAAAATACGCACACACAAAAAATTATTATAACATTGTAAATTGGTATTTATATTGTACAATATTCAGTGCTCAGTGCTAAGCGTTCGGTGTTCGGGATTGTTCATTGTTTGGGGTAATCGATTTTTTTTTCTTTTCGTTCTGCAGCTACCTTCGTTTATTTGCTCATTATTGTCTGTTTGTCTGTGTTGACGGAGCATTTTTCTGTGTCTCGTTTTATTTTCGCACTAAACTGTGACCGTTTGCATTATTCAGGATTGTGTGACACATTTATGGCATTTAAATGTTAAGTTATTGACGAATAAAAAGCAAAATAAAAACGAAACGCAAAAAAAAAAACAAAACAAAACAAACGCAACGACAACAATACATGGTGGTGAAGCGATAACCTTAAATAGAATCAAATAATGGAAAAATCCACTAATGCAAATGCGACAATAAACAATGGTTTATCGTTTGTTTTGTTCTGAGGCTGCGAGCATTTTATAGTTGATATTGACAATGCGCTTGAAAAAATTCGATTTCGACGATTTAACAAGATCCAAGAAAATTGCCAATAATTCAATTGAATTTTGATGCGCGACACCAACCACGACAGAAGCCGTTTGATAAATGAAATTCTCATCTATGAAATATATGTATATAGACGACGACGACCCAAGCTGTCGCCTTTATTCAATCACCAATCAACAATATTCGAATTTCAAAATTTGATGATGCCGAACAGCAATGTAATTTTTCAACAATTTCTATCTATTTAACACACAATCAACCAAAATCCCGGAAATGAAATCGACCCCAATCTTATCCAATTCGCTGAGGGTATCTCTATTTCTCTAAAGATGTTCTTCTTTTTTTTTTCATTTGCTCTTTATGGCGTTGAACGCTTTGTGCAATCGGCAATTTAAAATGGTTTCGATTTTATTAAATTTTCACGCTCGTGTAACATCGACTTAACAGTACAATATGCTTCATGCTTTCCAGCGAAAACTTAATTAAATTCCTTTTATTCGCTTGTTTGCTGCCACTTTGGCAACGTTGTTTCGCATCAGCCGGATTTTCATTGTGCATATTTATATTTGTTTAGTGTATTTGTAAAAAAAAAATAACTGACGCAATGAATTCGGAATTAATTCTCAATTCTTAAGCATCTCGATTCGATTATTTTTTCTCAACAGATTTATATTTTTGCCTTGTGACTAAATTTTACAATACACTGTGACTTGGTTATTTGATGCGTTCGAATTCTTTTGGAATTTATCATTGAATCGACAGACTATTGAACTGGTGTGACCACGTTTAGGTTTAAAAGGCATTGTGAAAAATTGACCAACGATTTTCGTTAGAAAAATCAAACCAAGACCAAATGAAATGAATTTGTCGAATGTCAATCGACAACAATCATTATTTATCTGTGTGCTTCTTGGAACGTGGTCCAAGCGTCTAGAAAGATTGAATAAAATGCCGCATTGACTTCATGGAAAATGGAATTGTGTTCGTTAAAAATACGCACAAATGACTTTGAATAAAAATGTGATGCCGATTGAAAAACGTTTCGGAATTTTTGGTGACATTTTTTTCCCTTCATGTTTCTTCCCTTATCTTTGCTCAAATATGTGGTAGATTCCCTTTAAAGTGACATTCGAACCGTTCGTAGCATTTCCATTCGAAAGGATTCTGTTCGGGTGTCAAAGGAAACGAATCGAATCTTATAAAATAAACAGAAAAAATTTCCATGGTTCAGATTTCAAAGAATTGAAAAACTTCAAAAATTGTTTTTCAATTACAAAAAACCGCATCGAAATATTTAATTTTCACTCCGTCTCACAATGTCCGGGAAAATATATTTCCTAATTAAAATCCATTTAATAAAATTGACGTTCATGAAAGCAAGAATTGGATTTTAAGGTAATTTTCTTTGAATAATTTACGACCGAAAACGGCCGGTTTGTTGTATTCGTAATGTATTGCGCGCGAAAAATTTATCATTCGTCCAACGAAACCACTTTGAATTTATAAATTAGTCTGGCTAAAATGGAGCATCCCGTATAGACAGTAAATTGTATTCATTATTCGATATTTCATGTGTTTCCAAAGCGACGCCATCGCCTTTCGTTTGAATTAAAAGGCATTCGGCAAAAGTTTTCCAAAGACGAATGTATGGAGAATGTTGAACATGAGTATGGAATCCCTTTTTCCATTGCTTCCTATATTATCATCCAGTAATTTTGCTCTCGCATTTTCCTAAACAGAAAACAGGTAATAATAATAATAATTCATTGCTCTTCTATTAATTTCTAAATATTTTTTTTTGTTTTCAGTTTTCCGGTCTTAGGTCTTAGTTGGCTGTTGGATATTTAATGATGAACAAAATCTTATAAATTTGCTATGGTGGTGTTGCGCCAACATGAATGGAATAATAGGCCAACATAATACCCTCATTCATATTTGCTTCGATTCACTCGACAAAGACACACACATAGCAGCAGGCACAAGGAAATCAATTTCACATAAAGTTTTCAGTTTCCAGTTTTCAGTATGCTCAGTCGGTAGCCAAGGTTGCTTGACCGAACGTACTCTATAATTTAACGAATCCTTTTGACTTTTATTAAACAAATGCTAATGATGAAAATGTTGTCGTTTTTTTGATCTCATTCCAATCATTCCGTTTCTATGGCATTCATTGATTATTATTGCCTTCTTCACAGTATTCGAATGCTGATAAATTCTCATCTAGTTGATGATTTCAATTTAAATGTATTTTCAATTAGTTAAATGGAAAATAGAAAACTATCACACGGTTGTGTATCGTACCTGCCGGTTGATATTGAGTACTATTGAATTTCATTCAAAGCATCACTCCAATTACGAACGAACGCAAAGAAAAGATTGATTTACATTGAAACCAATATTACAATTTGGGAAATGATAACGAGAGGCAATGAGGATGGTAGTTTTTTTCTTGTTTTTGTTTATCAATCGAAATGAGCAACAACATTCGACAATATTTCCATTGCCTCTTTGCAAATGATGTACACCGTAAACAATGTTTTGCCGTAAAATGAAACGAATGTGTGTATTGTTATACTGCATTGTTAATGGGGCTGCTGCGTATCGATATTTTCATTTTTTTTTTCTCACTTTTTCCTTTTTGAAATTGTAATAAATAAGGTTTTTGATGTTTTTTTCATTACATTCATTAATTCACGAAGCAGCGGCAACAACAAAAAAAAACGCGGGCGGAAAATAAAATCACGAGATCCTTCAAACAATTGACGAGGGAATTCATCGAAAATTATTATGCGCTTATTTATCATGATGGAGAAGAAAAAAAATGTTTACGTCGATTGAGCCAAGGACAATGAGCTCCTTTTTATCTCCCTCTCTTTTTTTCTCTCTTTATCGCTGCCAATGATAACAACAAAAATTTGAACACACGCAAATCAGACGACGGTGAATCGGAAGTTCTATCCATCTTACTGAATTATATTTCTCATTGTAATGAGTTCGTCGATTTTGATTTGTAAGGGAAGTTTTTTTTTT
>GL501440.1:329073-368284 GCA_000149185.1 Mayetiola destructor
GGCCGCGATGTGCTCCGATGCACATAACACTAGTTACGCCATCTGTTATTAAATCGACATTATTCATTTCCACACCCAATATTTTGTGCTTTAACGTCCCTTTTGGCTACATAACGACTAAAGAAAAAGAAAGAAGCAAAACCAAATGATGGGTAGAACGAGAATATTTCGCATCCCGCATCCATATCCATCAACATCATGATTATTGTCGAATACAACGGCAGCTCTCGTTTATACGGTCGAGAATCTCCTTTATTTTCTTGAAAATGGAAAAATTCGAAAAGAGCGCGCGAGCTCACCAACACACACGCATACCAATAAAATAAAACATTAAAAATGTATCAGACGATGGGTTTCCCATTCTTATTTTCAATTTACGTTTAGTGTACGCACGCACAAACACATTCAAACACCATCGTAACTCGTAACAATGATGGAATAAGATGGAATATTATGTGTGGAGAAATAATATACGCGGTCACAAGTCTTCACTTCCCGCCTTCACAAAATTTAACCATTTTATATTTATTTTTTTTTCTTCATTTTTGGTTGCGATAAGTTTACCGAACAACAATAAAAACAATGACAACTGTTCTGCTGAATGCTCTCATCATTCCGATAACTGTTCACTATAATTCATGTTTGCTTGCCAAAGGCTGAGAAGGATCAAGGATCATTGGACTGGTGCAAGTTGATATAACCGTCAGAAATACTGGTTAATATGAATATGAAGCAAAAGAAATCTGCGGCAGGAGCATTTCAATAGAAATTCTGTCCTTTTTATTCGTCCGAACGATAATCTTAGTATAATAATAAATAAACCCAATTTCCATGCACACAAATGCCTCGCGAATAGCATAAAAATCATTCAATTTAAATCATACCGCAGTTGAAACGACGCGCATAAAATATGGACATCTTCGAATTTTCAAATTTCACTATTTTCATTCTCGTTATTACTTTTTTTTTCATTTTGTACAGTATATAGTTATTTGTGCCATACCTCCTGCCGCTCACTAAACTCCATCCATATCGAGAAGTTTGCGTGCCAGCCACTGGCAGCTCGTTTGGTCGAGGTATACCAATCTTTTGTGGCCAAATATTGTGGTGTTAAAGAGGAATAAAAATGACAGAGACAACAATATCGGCCTCAACGAAATCAACGACCAAACCGAATACCAAAAATGCGCAAACCAACGGAAAAAGTTTCGTCTTTGGCAACGATGTGGGTTTTTCGTTTTTGCCAAAATCAAGATTTGTTTCCAAATTTTCCGTTGTAAAGATATTTTGTGTGTTACTTTCTCCAGAGGCCATTGATTGCATCGTATTCAGTCACACGTTTGGATGAAAAGTTAAAGAAGATCAATTTTTATGTATTCGTGGAAACAGTCATAAGGAAATTGAAAAAGAAAAAGAAAAGTTGAGAAAATGGAATGCCATTTTACGATCTACCAACTAAATTGCACATTACATATAACATATTTTCACCACCTCCACAAAACGAGAAAAAAAGGCATCGATTGCGATACAAAAAAATGGTTTCAACCGAAGAAATATGAAAAACAGTAAATTTTTCATGAGAAAAAAAAAATGAAAATCTTTCGGTTGATGGGTTTGAATGAATGAAGTGTGGAAAAATTCAATTCGAAAGAAAACACACATAAGCCTCAAAATGATGATTGTAGGCGGAGCCATATTGGTTAAATATAGTCACTTTTCCCAGCGATAAGCAACAACGATGAAAAAAAAAACGGAACGAAACGAAACGAAATAAAAGAAAAATACTGACACTCAAACCTGCTGCTCGCATACAACGATACAAAGGGAAAGAAGAGTGGAAAAAATCGGTAAACTCCGAATGATGAGACAGAGTTCGATATACACGAATGTATAATCCATAATGTATAGAACTGCAATAGCAATAACCATCGTCAAAAGTAGTACATTTTTTCCCGGCCACATCGTCGTCGTTCAGTGGTTTTTTTTCGTGGTATGCCACGACGTCCTCCGCAAACCTTTAAACGTCTTCTTCATCGAGCATATATACAACCAACATGGAAAAGAAGAAAAAGCATCAAATCATCCACAGCACAGCAGCATTAAATTGATATCAACGCTTTGCTTGGCTTGGCAAACGATAACGAACGCCGCAACTATGACGCAACAATTCACTGCCGATCATCTTGACTGTTTTCTCCTGTTATCACTGAAAATGGGGAAACATATAATCTTAACATTTTTCAGAATCCGATACACTTTTTTCCATCCGTATTGAGTTTTCTTCGGTTGAATGTTTCATTTCTCCATGAAATTGTGGTTCTCCCACCGTTGAACCACAATTCGTTTCTTCATTCTTTACTGTCTTTCTCACGTTCCGCGACCAAAAAATTGCGATAAAAGTCGAATGTGCCACTCAGTTGCGGTTCAGTTGATCTAAAATGTAGACCAACGAAAGTTGCGGAGAGATTGAGAAATTCACAAAAGACATCCCCGAATAATATTTGAATTTTGAATTTATTCAAATTGCCCAAATCAACAACAAAAAATCAAAAACAGAAATCTGTATAAATTTACATTTTTCAGAGTGGTAAACATTTTGATTCCCATTCATGTTAAATGACGACCAATCAAATTTTGTCTACCAAATAATAAACGATTTAGTTTTACTCGATATGTTTATATCTCCTTTCTTTTTTCTTTTTTTTTTCATTTCACTTGATATTATTCAAATAACAATTCGTTATTAACAGTAACTGTTACAGTTACAGCTCCCATGTGTGTAATACACTTGAAAATTTGTAGCTACATGAAGCCTGTATATTGTAAATATCTCTTGTCGGCTGAGTGCCAATATTTTGTTGGCATACAATATTATTTCCGTGTGAGCTGCCGAATAGGGACAAAAAAAAACATGTGCGATTTTTTTGTATAAACGATGGTTTCGTTTTAGGGGAAAATGGAACAGTTTTTTTTTTTGAAGGGATCGATTGCATTGGCCGTCTCTCACTTTTTTTTTAATGTTGTGTGTCGAAAACATTTATGAACATAATTTCTTTGGTAATGTTCCATGTTCAAAAATAATTCGAACAAATTCAATGCTAACTAAATGAATCTGGGATAGCAGGTGTCTTGTCCAATATTGAACAATAAAAACAAAAATTTAACGATTCGAAGCAAATCGAAACACTCAACTCAACTCAACTCAATCCAAATGTTTAAGTTGATGGAAAGTAGTTTGTTCCACATCACATGATACCGGAACAAAATCGTCATCGTTGAACAACGGCAAGCCAAAAATAAGCTTACAAGTCAATTGATTCCAAGACAACGCAATTTGCTATTGAACAATGTAAACTTTTATGATTTTGTTGCTGTTTTTTTTTCTTTTCGAATCCAAAGTCACAAATGAAAATTCGTGTAACACCACAAGACGGCTGAAATGGAAAAAAATATTCAGCCAATGAACAGGATTTTTTGTTTTGTTATGATTTTATCACCCCAAGTCGACGAGAAAATGTTTCCAACGAAAGCAAAAAAAAATAAAAATAAAATAAAAACGCATGAGATTTCCTTGGTGTAGAATTTTTATGGAATTTTTGTTTCATTTTATCTCCAGTGGGATCGATTTTTATTGAAACATTAAGATGGAAATGAGATGATATTGAAATATTTATTGTTATTAGTTACATTGGCACTTACAAAACAAAACCATTTTCATGGTGAACGAACCTTTTTTCGTTCTAACAAATTTGAAAGGCCCGCAAAATGGAAAAAAGGCAATATTGTATGTATTTATGGCAAAAAAAAGTCAAATGCAGACACATATGGATGATATGGTGCATGATTGGCGGTAGAATGATTAAACCAAAAACATTACTATTTTATCAAAGCCAATAAATCCTTATTAGATGTTGTTTTACTTTGTATCATAATGCTTTTGGTTCCAGCCAAACCAATAACCATCGAAAAAATATGTCTCTTTCAGTATTTTAGTACTCTCATGACAACTTTTTTTGTTCTTGATTCCCATCAGCAAATTATTTTTTTTTTTTTTTTTGGAAACATCAAACGACCAAAACTATAAAAATCAACACCATTTAGTTATAGATCCATTCAATATAGGTTTTTATTCAACATTTTGTATTCAATGCTCAACATTATATTGGACTCTGATGAATAATATATAAAATGTCACTGTATTATGTATTATTTGAATGGGATCCACACTCCACACACATACCTAAATTTAATAGAATTTATTGAGTCACAAAGAAAAAGACAAGAAAAAAAAACAATGAAGCAATTTAAAAAAAGACAATGGACACAGGGCAATGGATGTGGACATTGAACATGATCCAATACCAGTTAAAAAGTCTTTCCAACGACGATAAAAATAAAAACAAAACATTGGCCACATGCTTCGAATACAATATGAGATCAAACCAATTGATTGAAGTTCAGTTTCGAATTTGGCACGTCAATAGGGTGATTCGGAACTCTTGGAATGATACAAGCCAGGTTGTGGCTCATCTCAATTTGGAGCCAAGTTGAAATTTTACACAGTAAGGGCTAACCAAAAGTCAAAAGAAAAAAACACATCATATCAATTTCTGCTAATTTAGACCTTTTCCTTTATTTTTTTTATAGAATAAAATCGATATTCATTGTTTCACTTCTTCTTTTCTGAGTTGGATTTTTCAAAGTTATCCCAATTTCTATTTGAGGCACGATAAAGAATTTTTGCGGCTGTATCTTTGGGCTCTTTAGGATCAAAAGTTGACCATTCTCTTCCGCGTACGTTCTTGAGAATTTTGCACCGATCTCTTCTGCATTTTGGTTTGCAGATGCAAAAAAGGCTGACGCAAAGAAAACTACAGCAAAAATTACTGTCCAAACGAGAGAAGAAAAACAAACTGTTATTATTTTGAAAATTTATGGAATTGCTAATGGAGCCCAGAACCCCCAAATTCTTACCTAAAATTGTTGTCTTCTGCATTGTACAAAGTTGACTATAGCTCTATCAATTCACTGGCAATCTTTTATAGTGAAAGTCATCCATAAATTTGAGTAAATGATCAGTATAATGATGATTTAATATTCATATTGGGCGCCAGGTCTACCGAAAGACAAAGTTTAAACAAAACAGGCGACTATAGATCCATGCAAATTTTCGATATGCAAACATATTCAAATCGATGCCGCCACTCTGAAATGAGAATTCGTTTTACATATACATATTAATCGGCGACAAAATCGGCCTCTTTTCGATTCACTTGAAATGAGAATTCGAAACTTTTAATATTTCCCCATATTTTTCGAATGTTTTAAAATGTTTGTTCACCCTATGCATGGTTGGTCAATATTAGAGTGCTGTTGGCCGAATCCTCATTCTTCATTTTTAGCAATTTAATGAAATCGAGTTTAGTTACCTTACTGAGCGCTCTGCCTTGAACACGATTTTTTTTTCTGTCTTAACACTGTTCTGTTCACTGTTCATTGTCATGTCCAATGTACAATTTACAAGTGTGATTTTAGACTCTGACTTGTACAGCAATCGTAGAGAAAAAATGCAATCAAAAGAATGGGCGAGAGTCACATGTGTAACAAGTCCAAAAAGAAAAAAAACCAACAAGAAAAAATGCTGTTCCTGCTGCTATGACAATGAACAATGTCGATAGGAAAACTGGAGTTTTTTTTTGTCATCATTTTTCGAGACTCAGTTTCAAAATGGTATCATTGTTATTTGCGTGTGTGCATTGACGGTCCAATGGTGTTCAGTGTTCACATTTAACAATGTCGATAAGGTTCATAGGAGCGACAGTGGACAACAACCAAATAAAAGTACTGTGATGGTCATTAAGTGACCCAATAAAAAAAAGGACACAATTTGCTCGTGGCCATCGATGGCATGTACTGTGTGTGCACGGTGTGATAGATGGATGATGAACATTGTACGTATGTACGTGAATGGTATGAGAAATTCATTTGTTCATCGTCAGCATCAAATAACGTGAACAAAAACGGAACCCAATAGATTTTGTAATGCCATTCATTTTTTATAGTTTCGGTGTCGATTATTACTGTAATCATGTGACATCGTTCGATTGAACCAATTGAATTGGATTCGGTTTTTTTGCTCTGGTACCTACATATATCGTTATAAATGCTAAAATGAGCATGGACAATAATAAAATGGGTAAAAGGATTGTTTGAATAAGATCAAAATAAAAACCGAGAGTTCAAATTGATTTTGTATTTGAGATATAAAAAGGTCCCTTTTTGCATGTTAAATCATTCATCAGTAGTCTCATAGAGTCAAAATGGAACGGCATATAATAAAATAGAAAAAGGTCCTACGTAATGATCATAATCAATTTTTCACATCGTCTTGTATCGTACGCGATTAAGTATACGCGATTCATTTGAGTTTGTCTTATTAGCTATCGAAATGCGCATAATTACACTTTAATACTAAATAATGTTGGACGATATGTGAAAAAATTCGAAGATGTCGTATGCAAAGGGTTAGTGTATAGTGTATATAATGGGATATAATGTAATTGAAAATGCAAAATAATTTATTAAAGCTAACGCTTCGTTCATTTCCCAGACACGCGTTATGCCATCAAAGTCCTCATCCGGAATCAACTACAAATACATTGAATTTTGGAAATTCACGCCAGTTTATCAAACCTCGCATATCACATATCCTCATATCGCAAATATATCTTATGTGTGACGTGTTATGTTTGATGTGCTCACCAGAAGAATCCGTTCATCCAATGTTTAATCAAATATTTCACATTTTCGCCATCGCCTTTGCATCCTAATGATGGTAATAAGTGAATGTATTCCCCGAACAACAAGAGACAATGAGATTCCAACCCTTTTTTGTGTCGCATCATGTGTTCCGATTTGAATTTTGAATAGATTCTTTGAGTACCTTCATTGACATTAAAGAAACTCAAATGCTGTTGAGGCAGGAGGCAGAACTAAATAAATTGATACTCAACATCATAACACACAACACTTGACAAAAATCTAATAAAATTCATTATAAATAATAATCAAAAACCATTAGATAGCTAATTTTATTTTTCCGTTGCGTTATGCATACCATAGGTGTTATTATCATCATCGTTGAACGGAAATGAGAATGAGAATTGAGAATAAATGTTAAATGTGCAAGCAACAGCAAAAGAAAGAAAGAGAAAAAATATTCACTTTTCACCTTTGGACAATGTTCATCACATCATCAGATGCTGGGATTCGTCTCTATCAAGTTGATTTTATCACAATCAACATTAATATACATATTAGACTTTACCTTTGAACCTTTTTCATTTCAGACATCGAATTTCTGCTTCAATGAAAATTGCGTGTCGATGACGGGGTTTCTTTGTTCGGTGAACTCTCATGAGTCTCTTCGGGACTCGGTATCAGATACGTGTTAATGTAGTCAGAAATATAATATGTGATTTGCTGGAAAAATGAATGAAAATATAAAATCTATCTACTAAATGATTTTGTGTAATCATATGAACGTAATAGCTTTTCATTTAGCTTCATTTTCCTTTTTCCAATCATAGCATGCTGTGTGTGCATTGCATCTATTCATTTTTATTCTTCTGCATATGTTAGATTCACCCACATAATGTACTATGTACGTTTTACAAAGCCATCAGTGAAATAGAAATAGAAATAAAAATAAAAATAAAACATTTGATATTTCAAATGTTCCTCCATTCCATCACCACTGTTATCTCTTACATACGATACCATTATTTTTCATTACACACTTTGTCTCGAAAGAAATGAGTTTGATTCTATGTTTATTATCCGTGTGCTGTCATCTGTTAACTCATACGCACCTGATCAATGAAATGTTACACCATGGCAACACATCATCCTCATAATGTTCATAATGTTCTTTTTGAGTTGATTACAAATTCAAAAAGAAAAAAAAAAAGATTTTCACCTTCAAATTGAAATAATAATGTTGGAAGTCTTATTGTGAAAGTCGTAAAAGTAGCCCCGGGAGCCTGGAGCAGGTTATCTCGAAAATCGGATATTGTTTTTGTATAAAATGTGATCTAATCATGTCATTTTTTACCCAAAATCCGGAATCAATCTGATGAAATTATTATGCAGTTGATCCTTTTTTTATGGCATGCGATATGTAATCGATTCCATTGAAAGAACTGAAAATAAATAAATAATTCGGATTGCATTCAAATATAATTTTGTAAGTTCTCCTTGCGGCATAAGAAATATGCAAACATCAACGACTACATAAAATGAAGATAATCTGTTATTTGTTTTAAATGTAACGTAGTAATATCATTTTACAACTTTTGCCATTTATGCATGTCGGATTCAGATGAATAGAACGGACAGTTTGCCATTACCCTTCTTAAATAAGTAAAAAAAAAAGAAGAGAACTCTTTCTCTCTTTGTCTTCCTCTTGCTCTCTCCGTTCGTCAACAAATCCTTTTTCATTGGCTTCACATCCGGATATTCACATTTAATATGGAAACGGTTGCTGCCGGTATCACTGAACGTTGGTTCTCATGATTAACATTTTGCATTCAGTGATTCGCATTTCGCATTTCGCATTTGTGTCCATTCCATGCGAATGTAAACGATGAACATTTCAGTTTAAAAAAGACTATCCACGTTGAACCGTTTGCATACACTTTCGATTTGTTCGACCAATGATACAAATTGATCCTATTACGTTGAATGCTTGATTCTGGATGCTGCTGGCTGCTGCTGACTGCTGGTATAACAGCATTATACAATATACAATAAATGTCTTCTAGTTTAGTCTATTTTGAATAAATCTTTATGCATTTACATTTATAGACTTTGTTACGAGACACATTCAATTGTATTTTGTATTTAATTTTACCTTCTTCTTTTATTCTATTTCGTATTTTTTTCATTCTCTCTCACTTGGTTCCACTTGTTGTCCCTTCAATAAAATTTTACATGTTTCTGGAAATAGAAAAAGGTTTCGGTACGTTGAACATCTATGCAGATCCATTTCGAATGTGGACATGTGAAATGTAAAACTTTCAACTCATTCACAACCAAAGATTTCACTATTTGCATTTGAATCGGTATTTTGAATAAATCTATTACGTACTTGAAAAGCAATAGTCTATGCAAAGACATTTTAGCTAGTTATTTTGAGAGTTTAACACAGAATTTTCCTTTCAGAACTTAAGACCGTTGGCTACTGAATTCGGAGATGTTTTCTTCCAAAAAAAAAAGAAAGTATTTTCGATTTGCATTAACAATTCGGAGAGAGAAACGAGACAGAATCCGAAAATTCCAAATTAAATTGTGTGCACCACAGGTCGAGAAAATTTTGCAATTTTCCATGATTCGCGATTAATATTCCTCGATTTTTTATCTGAATACATTCAAACGCATTTCTTAACAAGAAAATAGGCTGAAGTCATTTTGAAATTGAGAAAAAAAATCTAGAACAATGAACCTGCGGTCCCTAAAATTAAGAAGAGAGAAAACTTGAACTTAACAGGAAAAAAAAATAAATCATCATAACGAGAACTGAGAACTCAAAGCTTGGGAAAAAGGAAACCGAATGAAATGAGAGAAACCAAAGAATGAAGGAAAAATAAAAGAATGAAAATCCAAAGTTGGAAGTTGAAAAATACAAGTTTCTTATTTGTTTGATAGTTTGTTGTTCCCTTTTTTTGCTTTTTTGAACATCTTTTTTCTTCGTCAGC
The DNA here is from genome assembly GCA_000149185.1 of Mayetiola destructor. NCBI lineage: Eukaryota > Metazoa > Arthropoda > Insecta > Diptera > Cecidomyiidae > Mayetiola > Mayetiola destructor. The sequence goes on from GL501440.1 coordinate 338,829, forward strand.
TTATCGGTTAAGACATTGTATGGAAATTTCTTATGAGAATTGAGCCAAATGCTTGGACACAGCTGCAAGCTACGAATTTATATAAATTTTAAGTTATTTTATTGTATTTCGACACAGAGGCATTTAAATATCATATGTTTAGTTCAATTGTAAGCCTTTTCCTGAAAACTAGCCATAGTAACGCATCTCTGGAACTGTTATTTTTTAAATAAAAATCAAAACTCATTCCTAATGTGCATCCGTTTTCAATCACATAAATTCTTTCTAGCCACCAATTTTGTGCAAGATCAACACATCTCCTAATAACTACCACCCTTCAAATCTACAAAATCCGCAAATCAAAGCTCATAACGAACCAAATTATAAAATGAAAATGCTAACGACTGCCGACGATTCATTGATTATTATCATCTGAACCATCCATTCAACGGACGTTTCAGGTGGTGCATCGTAAGTTCTATATTCATTACGCACTTTAACCGAAATGCAGGCCTATCAATTTAGCATAGACTGCATAGATTTCAAATGCTATGGTACAATATGGGTTTGGACGTATATCATCACGTTCATCACCACATAATTAAATTCTCCCGGCCAAATTATACGGTCAAAGAATGCATACAAAAGATACTAAGCATTTGTACTGCAGCAGCAACGTTTTGCTTTTGCAAAGTTTTCAGCATTTACTTGTTTCCGTTTTTCCATTGGGATGTGCAAAATGTAAATTGTGATGTAAGTAGGAAATTCCATTGTCGGCCGAATGTTGTGTGTTATGTGTTAACCATACCGGATTTGTCATTGATATGCTTGCATGAATGATATGATAATTTACATTCGATTCGTATCCAGTATCTTTTATCCAGTTTGTACCATCTTTACTCTGTGCCAAATGCAATTGATTTCTAAAACAAGAACCAACTGAAAAAGACTTTTAACCAAAAGCTTTTCGTATTCTTATACAAAGCAAGCACTTGCGGACCGCTTATTATCATCAAAATTGACTGAGAGATGTCACTACACAAAGAAAATAAACTCCATGTGATTTCTGTCAAAATACGTCAACTGCCGACAAACTGTCATTGAATAATGATGACAGACGAAGAACATGAATTCAGAGTAGAAAACAGAAAAACAAATTTAATTATTTATTTATTTGCGTTTTCCATTTCATTTATTGCTTTAATTTTCGGTCAAATTGTTTACTCGTATAATATTATAAGAAAACTACAAAAGTGTTTACAGCCCCGGGTCAAGTGACGAATATTAAATACAAAAGCATTGGGTCATTTGATAAAATGCTGTGTTTAAAAATGTAATCGGTCCACGGGAAAAACCACTGTGGAAAAACCATACGGGACGTAGAATTGGGAAATAAAACTGATTATCATAGAAAACGAAATGGCCACAAAACATAAGCGCATAGAATAATAATTGTTGATCAAAATCGTTGAATGAATGTACAGCGATAAAAAAAAATACTAATACAATAATAATATCTCGTGATATATTAATTAGCCTCCCGAAACGTTGGCCAGTGGCAAGTGTTTGTAAACTCATTTTATGAAATTGTCGAATGTTTGAAACACGCGATTTCGTTGAATTAATTTCGATTAATTTCATGAATTTAATCAAAACGTAATTAAAGTGCTGATATTGAACGCTCACTCAGTTGATTGGTGTCAGTTTTCCAGTCGGTTGATACTGTAAGAAAACAGATTTTTTTGCGATTGGCTGAATGGCGGAAAGTGTAATCGAAAATCAATTGATTGGAAGTCCGTTTGTTGGCGAAATCGATTACAATGAAATTGAGAAAATTATGGTAATTTTTTTTTTATTTGGAAATTTTCATTCATTCCATTGAATACAGATTTAAATTGGATTTTCAATTTGAAGGTCGTTGGAAAAGGTGCATTCGGAACTGTATACAAAGCAAAATGGAAAGACAAGTTAGTTGCTGTTAAAGACATTGAAGCCGAAGATAGACGAAACACTTTTCGAATTGAAGTGAATTGATCTCCATTTTTTTCAATAAATAAATTGAAATTTTTAAGCTTCAAAAATTTTATTCAATTTTAGTTGCGACAATTATCTCGAGTGTCTCATCCGAATATTATTGCTTTGTTTGGTGCTTGTACACGAAAACCGAATATGTGCTTAGTTATGGAATATGCGGATTGTGGTTCATTGTACACATTATTACATTGTCAAACGAGAGTCATTTACACAGCTTCGCATGCAATGTCATGGGCACTTCAATGCTCTGAAGGAGTTGCTCATTTGCATTCAATGCAACCGAAACCATTAATACATCGAGATTTAAAGCCACCGAATTTGCTACTTGTGGATCATGGACGCATATTGAAAATATGCGATTTTGGTACAGTGGCCGACAAAGCAACACAAATGACAAATAATATGGGCAGTGCAGCATGGATGGCTCCAGGTATTTCATTCTTTTTTCTGCAATCAAATTCCAAATCAAATCGGTTTAATTGACAAATTTTCATTGAACTTGCAGAAGTGTTCGAGAGTCAAACATATTCTGAAAAATGTGATGTATTCAGTTGGGGAATTATACTGTGGGAAGTGTTATCGCGTGAGCAACCGTATAAAGGCATTGAATCAGCATATGGAATAATGTGGAGCGTGCACAAAGGTTACATTTGGCATACCAACTAACGACTAATGACTTATTACAAATTGACGTGATTTACAAATTTCGATAATATCGTTTTACAGGTCAGCGTCCACCATTGCTCGAAGGTTGTCCGAAACCGATCACAAATTTAATGACAAGTTGTTGGAGTAAAGAGCCTGCAGAACGACCCGGAATGAGAACCGTTGTTGAAATTATGCAAATTCTTTGCGAATATTTTCCACATGCAGATGAACCATTAGATTACAGAATATTAGAAGAGGTGCAATTGACCAACGTTAATTAAATACGAATAATGTTGACTGAATTCAATTTTTCAATTATCAAAACTTTCAGAACTATGACAATACGTTCAGTGAAGATAACATGGACACAAACCCTAGCGCATCGTGGACAATGAACGATGAATTTTTATCGCAGACCAAAACCAATGAAAGTACTTTAGCAGAGACACCACAAAATTATTTGCCACAAAATTCGCCTTCGCATACACGCCAAGAAGTCGAATCATCGATAGAGGAATTTTCAAAGCTTTGGTCTGCCGAAAGGAAACCAACGAACGATTCAACTTTAGATGCACCAAGAGCTAATCGGTTTCTTGATTCGAGACAAGAAAATACTTCACCAAATCCGATTTCAGTGAATTACTCAAAACGTAACGGTGTTTTAAAATCAGGTGGCGTACCTTTGGCTCCAATATCACTAGAAATTGATCCAAATGCTTGGAATTTACCGCGGGTTGCGAACGAACAATTGAATATACGTAAGTTTTGACACGGTAATTTATTTATTTTATCAAGCGTCAGGTATACACTGAACATCGTTGTAATTTCCTTTGGGAAAACAGGTGTCCAAAGTAGATTTGCTTATTCATCATCGGGAGCTCCTATTTTGAATTCGAATTTTTTAGTTTTTTTGTCGATCGAAAAGTGGCTGTCGCTCTAGTCATTGATCGATTGTCACGAAGATTTGAAATTTGAATGCATAAAATACGAATTGGATTCTTCAGAAATCACAGAGAAAATTAAAGAAATAGAAAGCGAATATATATATTTTCGGCACATTTATTTTAAATTTAACTGTTTATTCTAAAATACTGAATGTTACGTGAACTCACTGCTATGGCAAAATTAGAATACATGTGTAATGTGTATATTTGTTTTCTTTGTCGAAAAGAGTGAGTCATTTTCATCAATTTGTTCACAAATCAGATTAAATCAGAAAAAAAATATACAGCAAAACCTCTATAACAGGACCATCTCTAATTTGTGGACCACTTTGCTCGCAACCGAATTTTTTGCATCAGATATAGGACCACCACTCATAAACGGGGCGAACTGGCCTTTTTTTGGCTCAAGAGAATCAGATTGGTTATATGTAAATGCCCCAAATGCGAGATGCATACGGCTTGCCTTTCAAAATCTTTATAATGCGGCGCAGCAAAATGAGGCAATAAATCTCTGTACAAATGTTTCTTTGCCTTGTTGAACCAAATTAATTGAATGATCATCGCAAAGCTTTTCAATATGCTCGAGAATAGTCAAAGTCCAGACGATTCTGAAAAGATTAACTAAATATTTTGTTTTCATTTTTAAGTAGAAGCATCAATAACCGATGCTCAAATAAACAAACCAAAATGTTCAGTACGTTAATCGTTAAGATGCCAGACTCGGCCATACGGAAAGTTACCGAGAACGAATAAATTCGGTTCGGGGCTCATTATAATTGTGAGTTGTATTTATTCGATTTCAATCGATGTTTTTCAAGTGTATTTCAAACTACACCATTGCCATGAATTACAATTAGCACATATGTCGGACTCATGGCGCAAAATAAATTCAAAATGAAACCGAAATTCTTTTTCTGTTTTTGTTTTTTTTTTAAATCTTTTGTACATGTCCAATGTTCATGCTGGGCGATTAAATAATGTTTGTAATAATTTACCATTTGGTGTAAATGTGTTCATTTGACACAAAGAGATTATTTTGATTCTTCCTATCCTTGTGTCAGTTACGATTAAGCTGTTTTCCTGAAAGGAAGATTCATTCGCAGAGCCTTCGTTCATTTCACACTGAACAACGAATGGATTCCAAAAAAAAAAGTGAAAATTATACACGAAAAAAAAAAACAAACAAAATCAAAATGACCGGTGAGTGATAAAAGGTCAATAATTCAATTAATAATTCGACTCAGAAATTCTAGATTAAATAAAAATATCGAAGTGATGAAAAACTTTTCCATCGCTAGCAACTTTATTAGCTATTCAGGCAATCACATTTAAATGTATGAGCCTATAAAATGCCGGTTATTATGTGTCTGATCGCACATTTTTTCTTTTTTCCACTCACAATCAACAGTATCGCACTTGGTGCGATGATTCATCAAATCTAAATTTAAATTTACACATTTTTCATAATGTGCACTGTGCACGATTCATCGATCGCGCGTTATTTTCGTATACAAAAAAAAACAAAAACAAAACTAAAACTACGCATATGAGTTCACGCGCTGATGATTGGTCTAGTGAACGAATGAATTGTGTTGTTCGCATTATTTGAATTTATATTGAAATCTGTTTGCGGTATTCACCGCAGTTGGTGATTAAGGTGACGCATTATGATTGGATAGGCCACAGTCGAATGGTCGTCAAACAAGGAAAAAAATAAACAAATGGTGCATTGACTGCACACGTTTGTATGCAATTAGCAATTGGTCACACAAGGAAACGAAACAGAGTATCGAGCCTCACGAGAGACAACGATATTTTTAAGTAAATGATTTATTGTGATTGCGACACATCGGAGAAAGTGGAAAAAGAAAATCTCTTTTAAAAGAATGTTTTTGGATCATTTGCGATTTTTTGTTTTCGTAACAAATTTTCAATTCAACGTGAAACCAAAATAAACATCAATTTTAAACTCAAAATAGTCATGGCACACCAAATTTACACTTCCAATGCTTCAATCTGTTGATGATGTTCATTTTACGTTCTCTTTACGCGAAAGATTTTCTATCATCGATGTTTTTCATTTCGGTATGAATGCGATACAAATGAAAAATGTGTCAGAGTCGGCGCATATCGTAGGCATTAGGCATACATACATATTACACATTTTACATTATTTTGATGGGCTATTTTCGTAATGGTATTGACTCTCTCCGTGTCGCTCAATGATCACTCTATCCATCGATTGTAGTAAACACACCGTACAGTGTTTTGTATAACATGACAATACGAACGTGTCGATGTTTCAACTGATTTCCTATTTCATTTCCTTTTTTTTTTTTCATAAATTTTCAATCGTATGTTGAAAGCTGTGTCATAGCCCTTTCTTTCAATTTACAGGCCAACAATGAGCCAAAATACGAGCACATATTTCATCACCAAATTTGGCGAAAGTTCAATTTCGGAAAATTGCAAATATTTTTGCAAGGAAAATAAATAGGTTTATTGCGTCGTTTTTGCCTGTTCAGTGCCGTGTTTGACAGAAAAAAGATTTTTTTTTTGTTTATATTTTTGTTCATTGGTGGATCGTTTTTCTTCTTCCTCTTTTTTCGTCACAATTGAAATAAAGCTCCGAAACGACATTGCGAAACGATTTTAGAGATTTTTTTGCCGACTTTTTCTTCGTGTCTCGGGCCAAACGAAAAAGATAAACATGTGTGCTTTGCTATTTGCTTACTCATCACATTCAGTTACGTTCGGTTGAACATGATCATCGCATCATGTGTTCAGTGTTCAGTTCATTTGTTGAGTCTTACGGAAAACTGTTACATATCATTCGTTACGTGTCCCATGAATCGGTGATGGGATTTTTGTGGAAATCAATTTTCGACGATATTTATGACGTATACAAATACTAGTGATTTATAGTTGAACAAGTTTTGAGTTGGAAACTGTGAAAATCGAACAATTTTAAGTTAAAAAAGAGCATCAATTGAAAGGGACATTGATATAGATACATAAAGACGGATCGTCCCTGACGGAACGTTCCTTCAAAAAGATAGCATCTGATGACAAAAATATATATCAGCAAAACAATTTAATTGGCCCCGAAATTATGTTTAATGCCATTCAATGCAATGAAAATGAAATTACAAAAAAAAAGAAGAAAATTAACAAGTAAAATCTATTCAAAAACGATTAGTAACTGGCAACGGCTATTAAATCTCTAATAATAATAGAATAATAGTAAAACAAAACGAATAGCAGCCTTAAGTAGTAGCAGTTCTCATTTGGTTTTTCACTTCTGAAGCGTTTATGCGCATAGCGTACAGTGTGCTCAGTATTCATGTTTGCAATGCTAATTGAATGGTGAGAAATAAATGTCGAAAATAGCGAATTTCAACGAATTTCAACGAAATAGCGGAATTGTGTGTTGAGTGCGGGAGCCGATTTGCAAACAAAACGAACAAAAAATAAAAAACAAAAAATTACAGGAAAAAAATGAAAAGAAAAAGATGAAATAAACTGATGTGAGTCATTTGTTTGAGAGCAATTTAGTTTGCTGGTGGACGCCGACGACGACAATACGATACAAGCAAAAAAAGAACTATACTCATTCGACTGAATGTCTATGTTTACAGCCTCGAAAGCGTAAACCATTTGGATGTATTCAACTGTGTACGATTTTTCTTTCTCACGCGAGTGCAGTTCGGCGTTTAGGTTTAGCAAATGCTAACGATTAGTGTATTCGACAATAAATATATAGATCATTTTACTGAAACCCAATTCGTTCAACAAAACTAATTGTCTGAACGATTTCAATTCTGTTAATAAATCATTTTTTCGATGCGATAAGCTATTCGGCTTTGTGAAAATTTTGTGATTCATCAAATGGATATTATTCAAAACAAAAAAATGTGTGACGGTTCAATTGCAACGATGTTCTCAAATCAAAATCGCATGAAATACTGTTGGATCTTATATTGTAATGCGAAATTATGTGAATTTGCGAGTTTTTATATTCTTTCATTGAAAATTTTATTTTTGCTCTTTTTCTTTCCCGTTTCTGTTGCGGCTCATTTCAGCCAATAATAACCAAAGCAATGAACGACTGACTGCCACTGAAAGTAAATCAAATGTTATATCAGGAACAAGCAGTACATTTTACAATAATCAAAATCCAACAAATACAGGAAATCCAAACAAATTTTCAAGACGGGATGCAACCTATGAATATGCAACGAATTTTAAAAACGATGACAATGATTTGGATTCAATGCATTTAATGTTGGAACCACACTTAAGGCCACCACAACCAGATCCAAATAGTGAGATATCAAAACAAATATTCGAAGAGCATAAAAAACTGGCCAATGAATATCTCAAGGTAATTGCTTAATAACATTGATAGACCACAACATATTTCAACTTTATTAAATGAATTAATGATGAATTCGGAATTCTGGCCTTGTTAGATTCAAACCGAAATGGCATATGTTACCAAACATCGTGAGGAGCTATTATCGAAAATGGATCCAAAAGAGAGACAAGAACGTCTCGAATATTCAAACAAATTACTGGAAAAGGTAAATCTGAATCATCTGAATCATCAAAACCTCAAACAAAAATAAATAAATAAATCCAAAACAACTTTACGATTGTATTCTATTTTTTTGCAGGAGGAACTGTTAAAATTTCGGGCAAATCTTAAACGACAATTACAGTTAATACGCATGAATACAAGACCACCACAATCAAATACTGTCCCGACTGCTGCACCACAAAATCTAACCACACAGTCGACCAATGATCGACAAAATAGTGATTCGAATACTGTTACCAACGAAGATGGATGGGTTTTAGTTCCATCACAGAATGAATCGGATGCTTAAATATTCTGATCTGATGTGTATTGAAATTTAAATTTAGATTTCCAAAGATGTCACAATCAAATAATGAAATCGAAAACTAAAATGTGTGTGATAACAAAAATTACTGGAAAAGGTAAATCTGAATCATCTGAATCATCAAAACCTCAAACAAAATAAATAAATAAATCCCAAACAATTTAACGATTGTATTCTATTTTTTTTGCAGGAGGAACTGTTAAAATTTCGGGCAAATCTTAAACGACAATTACAGTTAATACGCATGAATACAAGACCACCACAATCAAATACTGTCCCGACTGCTGCACCACAAAATCTAACCACACAGTCGACCAATGATCGACAAAATAGTGATTCGAATACTGTTACCAACGAAGATGGATGGGTTTTAGTTCCATCACAGAATGAATCGGATGCTTAATGATATTCTGATCTGATGTGTATTGAAATTTAAATTTAGATTTCCAAAGATGTCACAATCAAATAATGAAATCGAAAACTAAATGTGTGTGATAAACAAAAAAAAAAAAAGGTTCTGTTGATGAAACCATTGCCACAGTGTGGTTGATAATAATATTTTGTATTGATCAAATGTCAAATGCCAAAACAAGTCTGTATTTTATAAACTTTTTATTGTGAGTTTTTTTTTTTCTCGGAATATACGAAAAATGTAGTAATTTCGAAAGGTTTTATCATTAAATTTTGATGCTTATTAGAATCAATCAATGAATGCCTTGATTCATTTATCCTTTCATTATTCATTCCAATTCCAGTGCACACGAGCAAAACAGGTAACTTGTAAGTAAGCACGCATTTTTTTTCTTCAGCTTGATAACGGAATTTGTGTGAACCCTTTTTGCGGTTTGAATGCACCAAATGTTCGGTTTTCCATTGAAAATCGGATCAGTTTATGGCACGTGCTGTTTTTTACTGTTGAATTTAAATAAAAAATGGATAATGATAACAAAGATCGAAAATGCCCAGTCCTCTATTGTCGCAACAACAACATATAATAGAGTGAACCAACCGTCTCATTATTATATTCCGTTTGATATTTTTGGTACAATGCCGACTGTCACTCTGTGACGATTGTGTTTTGTTTTTATATTTCACATTTCTTTGTAAATTTTCTGCTCTACTTATGCTGCTCATCGGACTTTTTCTCTTTTGAACTTAATAAAGCATTAAAAATGTTTGTGGACATTTGTGAATGATTTGATGAACTAACAGGAAAAACTGAATCCATTGAAATAGCGTAACAAAACAAAATATGTATAATGTATATGGATTAAAAGACCAACTCTCTATTAAAGAGAAACCGCAATCGATGTGTTTTTTTTCCACTTGCGTTTCTCGTTATTAATGTTTCAAAGGCTGTTGAATAAATGGAGAAAAAAAATGGAATTATGTTTCGTACTCGTTTGCCCTTCAGTTTATTTCCATCGATGGTTGGGCGGAGTCATTTTCACATTTTAATAATAACAATGCTCGGTTTCGAAACTTTTCATTTGCAGAATGAAAACTTAAAATCCAGAAGGTGGTTACTAGATAAGATCGTACCCATAGCCACTGACACTTGTTGCAGATGAATCGATACCGAGATAATCCGCATAAAAGTAAACGATACAATACATTCACGTATGGCTCAAAAGCCTTTCATCTTTCTCTTTTTTTTGATTCTTCAGAACGAACAAAATTTCTTTTTCATGTATTCGATGTCGTCCAATGAGCTCTGTGTCTGTGTAATAATTTAAAAGGCGGAGCTAACTCGATATTCACTTGTTGAGCGCTATTGTGAATAGTTCACAATGGACTTTAGCGCATGCTGAACTCGTATATTTGTTTTTAACAGTAAAATCGTTTCTTTAGGCCGAAATGAATGTGAAACCAACAGGCCGCATATGTTTTGAATGCAACATTTTTCTATTCAAGAATAATTCTCTTTTTGGATGATGAGAATAACCCTTTCGGACATAATAATTATAATACAACAAAATTTTGAATGTTTGCAATTGTAAACAATAGAAATATGCGTATTTTTTCTGACAGCTTTGGATTAAACCACAAGACGCAATGTGCATTAAACGGGTGTCAAAAACTGACATTTTTCCTACTTTAAAATAAGAAATGAAAATATTCCTTTTCGTGCACATGTTTGATGATGTGTAATAATCGATCTGAAATAACGGAAACATTTGAATTCGAACTTCCGAATTGAAATCCATTCGAATCTGTTGTCAGGCAATCGAAAATTTGTGTGAACCATGGCGTGGTTGTTTGGTTCATCTGATGATGCTGGAATGATGTGATAACAGGTGATTCGCCACATTTATATCAGTTTCATTTTAACAAAAATAAATGTCAACTCAATTATAACAAAATAATAATAATCAATTTTTCGGAATATCATATGTGCACACAGATGCACATTGAATTTGCCACATACCGAAAAAACCACTAACCATTTTGAGGTTCCGATGTTGGTACCTAATTCACTTAGAATATTAAACCGCAGCTATTTGATGGACTTGTTTTTGGAATGTCTGTGGAAAATATGTTATAATAAATACACGAAAATTATTCACTAAGCACGTTCCATCCATGCCCACCACATTTGGCCCACCATGGAAAATCATCCCTTTTAGAACATTTCGTATGAACATTTTGAATATTATTCATTCGATGCGATGATTTTTCAATTGTTATTGCATGTATTTGAATGGGATGCAGTGCAATTTTTCGGTTTATTGTCTGCTTATGAGATATGTGCAATGGGCGATGAACACTGGGCAACATAGTTGTAACATATGCTGTATTATGCAATTCCGGAGCCATTTGAATATGAAATATTTGATATTCAAATACAAAAATTAAATTTTGATTCATAAAAAATATTTCAAGCAAATGATGTTGTTGGTCTCTTTGTCTGAATGGACTAAACGACATCAACTTATCTTTGTGGCTTGCATCTGCATCATCGCGGTTGGCTTAGACAGTTGAATGTGACTGGGTTCAGACAAGTATTTAAATTTTTTGGAGATTTCCCATCTAAAAATATCCAAAAAAAAGTCTAAATTTGTTTATTTGGATTTTGACTTTGAATGATCATTAAAAAAGTCGGCTAAAAATCACCAAACACAACAAAATTGATGATTCGATGTCAGCTTAACAGGCCTGAATAGCCCATTTGATTGCAATAAATGCCCGGGGGATTTCACTCATTAACATTTCAACTCTGACAAATTAATAAACAAAATCCCATCGTCACGTCATCAAATCACACCTATGAATCAACCTAATTATCATTGAACCGGAATAATTTAACCGAAAAAATGTTGCGTTCTTATCCAAAAAAAAAAACTGAAATTGACGCAGAAATTGTTCAATGTTCAAGGTAATGATTTGGGTTTTTTGCATTTATTACGAAATTTTACTCGCTACGTCAACGATGAAAAGTTCAAAAAAAAAAAAAATAGACCGAAAATATATGAATTCGTTGCGACTGAGCAAACCAGTAATTGCGCGATCGGGTCAGAGTCAGAGTCAGAGTTAGAGACAGTAACAAGTAGCGAGTGTGAAAACAGAACATGAGAAACCAACACAGCACACAATCTTATCGAAAATAATACACATAAAGGTAGTGACGAGAAAGCATATACAGACTGTGTGTATCGAATATCGCATATCAACACCCGCAGCCGCTACGACAATAACAACATTTGAAACATTGATACGCATGCAACACATTGGGTCTTTTGCTATACACTATAGTGTATAATATACAACAATCACCATCGGATGTGTGTACGAACGAATGAATGTACAAAAAGCGAAATGTGCGATCGAAAGGGAACGCATGATAAAAACTGAATAGACAAACGAATAGGAACGAAACGAACGTAAAACGGTTGAACGTTAAACATAAAATGTTCCCAACAATTTCACAATGTCCAATGCACAACAAACCACTGTTGAGGTTCGATTCAAGCGATTATTTGTGTTTAGTCGGTGTTGTGAACAGTTCATGTAAACAACAAGCAGAAACGTATCTCTCTTATAGTTTTGAGCTTCGCGTATGTGATTTTTACGTTGCGCCAAAAAAAAAAGAAAATAAATAAATTTATTATTTTTAAATCCAGTGATAGCGAAAAATCATTCATTTCGTGTTCGATACGAAAACCAAAATTATATGTTCATTTATATATATATAGGATTGGTTGGATCGGATTTGTATCTCTTCTTAACGACTCTTCGGCACACATTTGTTTTGATTTTGTTGCGCGTTTATCCACGCATTCGATGAATAATTCACATGAAATCCGATGATGAATCAATGTGACAACGTCTTAAGCGACTTCTTTTAATAACTTTTTTTTTTTGTTCGATTCAAATGATCGATGCTGTTTTTGATGTCTCTAGTGATCATTTTATGAAGAAAAGACTTTTTCCAGCGAATGCCTTTATTTTTGCCAGCAAATGTAATACGTGTGATTTAATTAAATCTGAAATAGAAATAAATTCAACGAAGTGACGTGTAACAAAACATCAATAGTTGTGTGTATCAATCGTCGCTCCGGCGATTTGACACAACCAATAACAAATTTCAAAGAAAAAAAGAAAAAGAAAAAAAAGAGAAATATTTTTAAAGGTCAGTTCGACTATAATAATTGTATAAATTCCGTTGAACTTTTGTTCGATTCAAATGATCGATGCTGTTTTTGATGTCTCTAGTGATCATTTTATGAAGAAAAGACTTTTTCCAGCGAATGCCTTTATTTTTGCCAGCAAATGTAATACGTGTGATTTAATTAAATCTGAAATAGAAATAAATTCAACGAAGTGACGTGTAACAAAACATCAATAGTTGTGTGTATCAATCGTCGCTCCGGCGATTTGACACAACCAATAACAAATTTCAAAGAAAAAAAGAAAAAAGAAAAAAAGAGAAATATTTTTAAAGGTCAGTTCGACTATAATAATTGTATAAATTCCGTTGAACTAATATAATTGTATAAATACATTCTGTGAATTGTGTTTACGTTATGCAAAGATTTATATTTAAAAAAAAACATGTGAAGGCATAATTTAACCTACAAAAGACTCATAATCATTTCAACAGTAAAAAGCTAAGTGAAAAAGCTACTGCAGCAAGACAAATGACTTGCATCAATTGAATGATATTTTCTCACAATCCAAAAATCAATCGATTGTGAAAAAAGTCCAAGAACAGAAAACCAAAAGCGTGAATTTATTTAAAAAAAAAAAGTGTAAACAGAGGAAATCAACACACACAAAAAAAAACGAAATTTGTAACGTTGATTTAAAGTAGATCGGAATTTTCATATCGTCAAAATAGCTCCAAAAACCTCAACACGAATGCATCTGCCAACGGGACCAACGGCAGTGTATCATCCACATCACTATCATCTGTCCAGTTCACCACTCCAATCTGACTGGAATTCGAATATTACATTGAATAGTAAATCGAATAACGTCATACTGGATTCACAAAATTCAACATCCGGAACGGCTTCGCCACCAGGATCGACGGCATCATCACAAGATCTCTGGTGGACTGAACGCTTAGTTTTAGAAGCACAACAAGAATTCCCAAACGAATTAGGTAATTTAATTCTCAAAATTGTTTGTTTTCCGTCATTTGTTTTCCTATTTTTCATTCGAGAAAATGGGATTTTTCTTATCAACGAATGTTTTTCACATAAAACCACATCCGAAATGAGTTTAATTTCTGTTTTATCCATATTAAAACCGGTATTTCCGTTAGATTTACATTGTTAATTCGATAATTACAATCAAACATCGTTCGTAACAATGGTTTCGATGTAATTAAATAGCCTGGTTGTCCATGAAAAACTGGACACATTTGCAATTGATTTTTGGGGATGTTTATATTTATTAATTCAGTGAATAAGAAATAATGTGACACCAAACGTATTCCTTTTCCTTTTTTTCTTTTTTGTCGTCGTCTGTATTATTGTACAGTATCAATTTCGCAGTTCATTGTTTTCACATTGTCATATTTGATTTCTTTGATGTTCTTTTCTTTTTTTTCGGTGAGCAAGTGATTCCTTCTGCTTCACTGAGATTGATTTGGATCATCGTACGTGCTTTGATCAGATTTCAGTTATTTGATAGTTGACAAGCAATCACAACACTTGTTGTACATTATTTATTTTGCAATTTATTTTTTTTTTCCTTTTGGAAACCGAAAGGCTTCAGCCTCAGCTTACATACAGGACACGGAGAAAGCGATTTTTTCACACATTATGATATTCATTATAATTTACGCATTCATATACAACTATAAATTTCATACAATTTTCTTTTCCAATCATTTTTTTTTGCGTATTTGATCGAGTTTAGTTCGTACCGGTAGCCCGTATATATTGTGTTCATCGTTGCCCACCCATTGGAGATCCAACAAAACTTTACCGGTTGCATTTAAAGTTGTTGCTTTGGCCGATGTTGGCGATGGCACTATTGTTACAATACGAGCGGGCAATGATGAAAACTGGTGCGGTGAACTGAGAAATTGTACGGCCGTTATGAAAAATCAAGTGGCTAAATTCAATGATCTACGATTCGTTGGCAGAAGTGGTCGTGGTAAGTTATTTCCATAATATATCGGTACAATACAATCAAATTATTAAATTTGAAGCCCATCGCAATCGATGCTTAGAACAGAACAGACGCCTTCAAAGCCATTTCGATTTTAATATCGATTAAATTCATGGGAATGAGTTGATTAACAGTGAATTGCTTGTTTAGATTGACAAAGACAGCACTTAGCAGGATATGTATTGAAATTATGATTAGCAATATTATGATTCAGCTGTCAATGACAGGGAAATTTCCCAGTCAACAATCTACAGCCATGAATCCCTCATACCACTGGTCATCATTTCAACTGACCACATTTCGTCATCACGAAACGGTTGTCTGGTGACTTCTTCGAATCGAAACAAATTCACAATGTTCCGAAAAAACAAAAAATATTTTGTTCAAATCACCAATTGGACTCTGCAAGTAAACAGTAATCAAATATCTGGGAAAATCTATTTTAAAAAAAAACGCAATTGTTCCAATTTCATTCATGTGACATTTATCACAGAACGTAAAGAATTGCATATTAATGAAGCCATCATCATCATGTCATCGAAAATAGCCGGAGAATTAAAAACAAAAAATCAACAGCAAACGATTTGGCTCAACGGGATAGAATAAACATCATGCACGTTTTTCCGAGCCAACAAGGCACAATTCTGAAAATGAATGAAGAAAATTGAACGAAAAAAATCCAATCATTTTATGATTGAACACTTCCAGTTTGGCTAGTTGAAGGCTTCCAGATTCAACGGTAAAACGAAACCAATGTTGATTCGTTGTAAATATTCAACAAGCGCCTCATTGCATTGTTGGGGTTCTCATAATGAGGGAGCTATCACAAGCTCAAAAACCACACATACAAACAACCAAAAACAATTTATCGCTTGTTTGGGCGACAATATCAATGTCATTGCTGTTAAGGGTTTGAATTAAATGAAAAACATGTGTGTTTTTGATGCCATACAATGCAATATTTTCGCATTGGACGGTTTGCTTTTTTCATGCTATTCTTTTTTCTCTCACACTCTCACACTCCTTCTCTTTACGCTCTCGTTTCATTCAATGTTTGGACATTAACGGAAAAATATCAACTTCATTATTTATAAAATAGTGCACATCCGGGAATGACAGCCACACACATACACACGATATACATTTTATATTGGAAAAAATGTATATTGTCGATTCGAAATATGAATTTTCCAAATGGCCAATTTGGCTGCTTAAAACGCATCATAAAATATTTAAAATAGCACAGAAAAAATAGCAAATCCTTACCAGTTGGCCAAATATATGGAACTCAAAATATAATATTCAGTGTAATTGACTGCCGAATTGTGTGTCGTGTGAAAAGTGAACAAAAAAAAAAACGGCTGCACTGAACTGAACCAATTTATTCGAAATGTAAATGTGTGTATTTGATGTGTTTATGATAACGATAATAATATTTATAATCATTATTATTATTATCATTCGAACTTTATCTGTTTCGATTTTTGGTTGGCCCAAAAATCGGACCCCTCCGAGTTGAGTTGTTCTGATGGGGATGTTTATTATCATCAAATAATTTGTTGGCAATTGAGCTGAAAACCAAAAAAAAACCATTTAAATGCATTTTTTATCGTGAATGCCTCGTTTCATATGTGCCAGAGAAATAATTTCAACTATTTAAAAAAAAAATACGCTCAAATTGTTTTAAAGTTAAAGCTTCAAGAAATTTCGAGTAAATATAATATTGAAGTGAATTTGTATGATAAATAAATGAATTCATGAGATGAGATTGGAATGAATAAAATGGCGAAAACTTCCTTCTTGTGGCTTTTACTGTTGTTTGTTTGCGGTTTTGTCATAGTCTTTTCTCTCTTAATCTCAAAAAGCAAACAACAATTCACTACAATATGAGACAGATATTGTCGTGAGCTATGCTTGACAATTTGGTTTTTGAACTCGAAATTCCAATATTAATAAAAACTTTCGCTGGTATTGCTTTTGTAGCCAATTCCATCTATTCCAGAATGACAATGTTCAATTCATCAAAATAATATAATAATCAATGATAATATAAAATGGCACGCTCATTCAAACATTGTTCTTTGTCCTAATTAATATTGAAACCATGCAAAATTGCATCAGAATATATTAAACGCGTCAAACGAAACATTATATTCGGATGGATAATAAAGCTGACTAAGTCAGATATGGATACATTTTCCAATTTTTCTTTTTAACAGGCAACTTTTTAATTGATGGCAAACCGATGAATTTACGGTAATTTCCAACAAAGTTGCATCGCTTCCGAATAAAGCCATTTGCAATATTCAAAAAATAGGAAATTCGTTTGAACCTACCGATAAAACACAATTGAACGGTATCTTATGATGAACATGAAAAATGAATTCAGGCAACACACACACACATAGATACTCAGGCAACAACTTCGTAATGGGCGATTCGTTTCGCATTTGCATCAATTAATTTTTATATACACACATCCGCTTGAGAGCTGTAGTCTGTGCCTTGCATTTTGTTGCATGAAAAATGAAAAGATAAACCACCACAAATGGCAGCTATGAAAGGAAAAAAAAAACCTAAGAAAAGAAAATCCATAAATCAAAAATATGCCATTTTAATGTTTATTTTCAATAAGATCATCATTTTCAGGCGAACGCTGTTCTCTTAAGCACATCTCACTCGTTCAAATCATATTATGCTACACAATGGTTGCCTAAATGGGCCCGAACTATACCCGCGGATTATTATTAGTATTATTATTATTATTATTGTATGGCTAAGAAGAAAAAAAAAAGGAAAACAACGAAATTTTTTAATATGCGTTTATTCTGTGAAACGGCAATAAAGTCGACATTTAAAATTATAACGAAAAAAAGGAGGCGTTGTTTTTATATTTCTCAAAGCTCAATGCTCAATGTTTTATCAGTCAATAGTGTTCGAGCTCTTCGGACAACAAGTCGGCAACATTTCACAAAATTAGTTTGTACGTGCAAAACAGAAGAAAACTGCACAATATGTCGACAATAATTGATTTTCTTTTTTTTTTTGCCACATTGAAATCAAATGAAAAAAAAAAGAAGAAAAACACAATGTTTGAATGAACATTGTACGAGAGAGATCTTCTTGTCGGGCCCTTTTCCAATAAAGCCATTCAATTCATGTTCATGTTCATTTTCACACCTTGGAAAATGTATAAATCATGTGCATGGTGTAATTTTGTGGTAATCAATGTATACATGATACCATCATAATGGCGGAATTGTCAACGTCTTTTTAAACAATAACCAAAGGCTGAACAACAACTGAACTGACAGATCAACCTTTTGGATGAGCACCGAGCATCCGCAATATGAAGGATCAATGTTTAAGCAACGAGAGAGAGAGAGCGACAGAGAGGAAAAATTGTTTTGCGGTTTCAATAGGAATATCTTCAGGAAACAAAGGCTCTTTTTGAGTTTGCATTCCATTTGCTCTGATTTTTTTTGGATTTTTATTTTTTTTTATTTGTTTCCAAAGAAAATTCAATTGAAATCTTTTCACTCATTTCGATTCATTTCAATCGCGATTCAGTACTCCCATCCCAACACTTTGAATAAACATATATAACAAAAAAACATTATTGATTACCCGGTCTATTCATTGTGCCTGAGAATATGATCTTGAAGGATTTATTACTGGAAAATTTAACACCTAATAAAGTTGAACCAAATGTTACGTTTTTAAATACAAAAGAATCGTCGATGATCACTTAAGCTTTCAAAAAAAAAAAAAAACAGTTCCATCTAATGAAACGGTTTCAGAAAATTTCACGTTAATTAATTTAATAAACAAAGAGTTCATTGAAATAATATTGAAATGGATGAGAGCTGTTAAGCAACACATTTCTATAAATGGATTTGTTGTGTATTCACAGAAACAAAAAAAAAATAAAAAATTATTTATCGAATCACCGATCCCAAATGGAAAGTACTACTACAATACTATTTAACATTTATTCGCTGTAATTGCATTCAATTAATTTCACAACATTTCAATAAAATGAAACAAAAGAAATGAATGAACCATGAACTATGAATGTTATTCATGTTATTCGATGCGGTGTTTGTTCTTTATTCATTTTGTTTTTGTTTTTTTTTTCACCAAAAAAATAAAAGAAATGAAAAGAGCTGTCATTGTTACACCGAATAAACGGTTTGACCACAAAATCGTGTGTTTGAATTTTTTTTTTCTTTCAAAGTTCGTTGTACAGGAGAAAGAACAGAATAAATCTCATTTACTGAAAACGATTGATTGCTATTCATTATGACTTGAAGTATGAGAAATGATTGACCCACTTTAGTTGCAAATGATGATCGAAGAACAAAGACGAAAGAAAAAAATACACGAGAAAAATAAAAACCATTTGACTCCCTTCACATAAAAGGAATCCAAGATCCAGAAAATTAGATATTGAACATCAAACGGTTTTCTTTTGATACGTACGTTGGTATGTGCAGCGATTAAAGAGCCTGTATTCCATTGTTTAAGAGATTATTATATGATCCTTTTCAACCATCGCACGCCAATTAATAATAATGACAATGAAGGCTTCACAACCCTTCTTGCGTCTTTTTTTTCCCCCCGAATGATATCAAATACTTTGTTGGAATTTTATTCTGTTTCGAGTTTCAAACGCCCAACGAATTACAACGACATTCAAGTCGTAAATTATAGAATTTCTATTTTTAATAGCCCATTTCAACTGGACATACGTTTTTAACTATTAAAAATGACATGTTATATGAATATGATGAATATAAATTTCCAAACAACTATATTACACATAATTATTCAGTTTGAAAATTCATCCATAGATCTAGACACACTGGTTTAAAGCGATTTTATTACGATTTTGTTATTATTAACTAGCCGAGTAAAATGAAGAAATTAAAGTATGCGAATACAGTTTAAATGAATTGCAGTCGTCAAGCTATAAATGTATAATGATGATACGACAATATGCATATGAATGTTTGTCGCTTCAAAAAAATCGATAACAATTTTGTTTAAAACGATGTTTTCCCTTAGCCCAAAATATGCGATGATTGTATGCACGTGAACCGCACATGTGGTTTTCGTTCAGTTAATTTTTACAGTAAATAAACACAAATGACTTAAGAGGATTTTAAAATGTTTTGAAGAAGGAATAAATATGGTCGGCTTACATTTCGATTGTTGTCCTTTCGGTGTTTGTTTTGGTGTATGGAAGTGTATCGCAGGAGGGGCATGTTCTAATGCAAATATTTCTCTTGTAATTAATTTCGATTTTCATTTTCATTTTCCAGGTAAAAGTTTTTCAATAACCATAACAATATCAACGAGCCCACCACAAGTAGCAACATACACAAAAGCTATCAAAGTTACGGTTGACGGACCAAGAGAGCCTCGATCAAAGACATGTAAGTATATTTTATAATCGCAATCATGATAGTGTGTGTCTGTATAATTTCCATAGCAATAGATGGAAATATCAAATGTGTCAAACTCCCGGACGACAACTTGTGGGGATTTTAAAGAATGACAAGCGTCCAAATGATTTTGAATATTTAACTATTTTGGTTCGTAGCATGAGTAACAAGCTACCGATTGATATGTTCGTCTCAGAGAATATGCAGCACAAAAACGAACTAGAATTAATTTTGCAAATTATTCTATTGTTGTTTGATGTGCAAACAGCAGCCCAGCATGAAACATCACTAAACTGACCGATATCAATTAAATAGTGTTTTCATATTGAGAATCACAGTATTCAACACCTTTCAAATTGCTATTTAAATCCAGTACAACTACAATCCGGTAGCCATTGTATCGTCTCTTATTTATGTAAATAAATCTGTTGGTTTCCATTTTATCTTTCAAATTACAATTTAAAAAAAAAAAAACAATTTCAAATATAATAATTTATCAGCATTTAAAGCAAATATTTAGTTCTCATATGCCACTAGTTGCTATCACAATGACAACAACAATCGATTCGGTCTTTTGTTATTATCATTTTGATGTTGATAACAGTTCGTTTGGTCCCTCGATCGAGTTCATATGCTTGTTTCAAATTTCAAACACGCCCGATAACACTGACCAACAAATGAAACCTCAAAACAGCAATTTAAAATTTATCTCATACTCTCTGAGAGCTTCGATAACTGTTCGCAAACTGAATTCATTATGAGAAATAAATTACTTTTCGATCTTGTTCAAATAGCAATAATAATTATCTCTGTTTATTTTCGATTAAAAAAAAAACATATCCTCAATGAAATTGATAATATCAGTAAGAATATGCGAAAGTTTCGGAAATGATAAAATGACTTTTTCAAAAATTAATTAAAATACCGACAACAGCCGTATGACTAAAGATGGGCATTTCTTAGAAAAATGATTTCAAGAATTGGGAGAAAAAGGAGAAAATATCCAAATTTGTGACAAAAAATTACTCAACGTGTGTAGTCGATTTCTCATGTGTGTGTGCTCCCATCCATCGTGGGAAAATAAATGTTGGTTCCCATGGCCTTTTCCGGGTGCTTTGATAGCGTTGATAAATATGGTCCAGCGACAAAGCCGCATAACTTTGCATGTTCATTCATAAGAACGTTATCGAATTATGCGAAATCAGAATGCGGAAAAAATAATGCAAAATTCATAATCAAAATACAAAAAAAATTATTCTGAATGAAAAAAATTGAATACGATGTTCATTTCTTCTTTGTAAACACGCAATTGCATGAAAGTTGTCCTGTAAACCATATGCTGTTTACTATCGTTCATATAATTACATCGGTTCATTTGGTGTATCGAACGATTGGTCACAAGAACAGACAGTACACATTGTGCTGTTTTTTCAATGCCCAAAACGTTCGTCACAATGCAAAGATAATTTAATTGTGCGTGTGACTCGTGCTGAATGTTCAACAAAAAAAAACGTTCTTTTGTAAACTAAACGAAATGAAAAACAGTTGGCACAATTTTTATTTTGGTGTCGAACATTCGACAGTCTGCCAGTTTGAAATACCAGTTTGATCGCCTCTCGAAATGAAATCGCGTGTTAAAATTTTCGTTTGTGCAAAATGAATGGGAGCCTTCGCTGAATGGATTATCGAAATCATTCCGCCCACGGATTCAATAAATCCAATAGAAATCGACCTTCCGAATGCAAATTTCAACTTTTCAAATTGAAAAGTTTTAGAACTCGTTCCCGTTCCTGTTCATCAATGAGGTTAAGCCACCTACTGATATTTTTGATGCTTACGATTGAATATTTTTGTGGAAATAAAAGCGATCTTAACCCTGTAGAAGATAACAACCTACGGTTACCGGTGAATGGTCAAATCTACTGATTCATCGATGAAATACAAATTTCGCGGAATTTTAATGTATCATATTCAATATCTTGTCGGCGACACTTTTAATGATCGAAATTTTTTTTGAATATTATTAACTATTCGAATGATTTTAGCAACACGCACAAAAGAGAAAATATGTGATCATCGGTTACACACAGTTCGAACATTATTGAACAGGAAATACTAATAATGATTTTTGATAAGAATACGAACACACTATGAATTACCATGTTCAGCATAATTGCGATTTTGTATTACAAATTACCCATTTTTTGAATAATTGAACGAATTAATAATTGAAATTTGTGATTAGTTCCGATTTGAAATATCGGAAATAAAACCAAATGTTCCAACAATCCAAATGAACACGGCTTATCACAACCAGACATCATTCATTTAATATTTCACATTCGTCGTGTGTGTGTGTGCTTGACATTCTCTGTTTATCAAAAATTCGGTTGGTCAAGTTATTCATTCACATGTGAACTACGACAATAATAATAATAACATCAACAGCCATAGCATGTTGTATGTTGTATGAAGTGAAATTCACCGGATGTCAGTATCGGATGAATTTTCTGGTGATTTTGACATATAACCGGTTACTATTTTGCAAACAAAATACAAAGTCCATGAGGCCAGCCATTTGATATGAGCTAATAATTTAGAAAAATTGTCTATCAAACGAAAGGTAAAAGCGTACCTCATATGTGTGACGGATCTATGCAAATGTTAACATTATTTCAATAGTTTTGTGTCATTGGGCTGTGTCACAATGACAATGGCCCCTATCGAAAATAAATAAAAATCGAAACACGAAAATCCAAACTCAAAAGACTCATAGCATAGATTGCTATGACTAACAACTAACAGTCGCTCCATTTCGATTGATTCAATACTCAAATGAACCAAAAAACACAATGTTTTTAATCATTATCTCAAGTGTCACAAGCATTGTTGGACTTTGTACATTTTGTATGTGAAATGAAGATGCAATATGCAATGAAACTGGAACCTGTTTAGAAAATAAATGCATTCAATTTGGGTTCAGGGTTCGGGCATTTGCGTATCGACTATGAATTAGAATTGAAAATTGCATAGTTTTTCTCCGGCACCGATGGACATTGAGCCGGTGATTGTGCCATCATTTCAACTGAAATAAATGATTTCAAATTGACTTGCTCGCTTTTAACACTGATTGCACACAAATCCATTCGCCCAAAATAGAAAATGTGCAATGAAATTCGATTCAATCCACTCGAATGAATAGAGTTATTTGGACTATGGAGGCCAACAGACAGACGGACGGTTAATGGATGGCCAATTGCAATTTGAAAATGCAAAATAACCAAAACGAAAAGATTCGTTGAGAGAATGTGAAATGCATTAAATTATAACGCAACATTGATTCAGTTTAAATTCTCAATTTGCCATATAAATTATATTCGCAAAGCAAATGATCGAAACAAATGGTCAGGTATACAAAATCGATCGGCGGGATAGGTCTGTAGAATAATTTGAAGGTGTTTTGTTGTTAAATTTGAAATTTGAAAATCAAGTCACAGCATTGAATACGATACGATTGTAATTTGGCTTTTTGATTCGATTCATATAAATAAATGGC
Organism: Mayetiola destructor; assembly: GCA_000149185.1. Classification (NCBI taxonomy): domain Eukaryota; kingdom Metazoa; phylum Arthropoda; class Insecta; order Diptera; family Cecidomyiidae; genus Mayetiola; species Mayetiola destructor. Next base: position 362,962 of record GL501440.1, read on the forward strand.
TCAAATGCTAAATGTCCTGTTGTCATGTGCCCGTTGCATCATCATATTGCATTTTGTAGTAATGAGTAATGACAGACACTGTGTTTGCGTATCTTTTCGCCCTCCATCTCAACAACACTGTTGCCGCCATGCCTTCGCCATTCGTATCCAAATTTCAAATGTAATCAAACAACAAATATGAACAGAAATAAATTATCAACCAATTCGTCACCTAAACTGATACAAAATAGTAGTTGATATTTAGAATTCTTTGTGTTACATTGCATTCGGGAATGTAAATCAAATAGTAAAATGTTTCTGTAATCAGCCACATAAATGTTCATCCAACATACCGCAAAAATACGGAATAAAATCCAAATTTTGCATAAACATCAGCCCGGCTTTTGATTCTCGAATATCATTTAACATTGAACAGTCTAATCATTTCCTGTTCAAATAATGAGTTAATTCCGTCTATAGTCCAGTATGCATATTGCATTATTGCACAGTATGGACATAAAAGTGAGCAAAACAGCCTGCATTCGTTGAATGTTCGCGATGCCTGCATCGAACTGCATTGTATCTTTCGTTTAAATGGCCAAATGTGTCGACTCGTGTGATTAGAAAATTTTCAAAACCAAAAATTCATTACGGCGGTTTTCACATTTCAAATTGCCAGTAATTTCGGTCATTCGTCGTCACATTGAAAAAAGGTTCAGTTAATTCAGGTTGGTTTATTGTTGTTATGATTTTTCTTTTTTTTTGCTCGGCCGAAGTCCTTTATTTGATGTGTAACAAATTGAATGCTCATTGTCCACAGACCAGTGACCAAAATATTCGACCAAATAATTCACCCGATCTTTGGTGGTATGAAATTGAATGAACAAATGTGTTTTGGTCAAACACACACACACACACACACACACACACAAGAAACAACATAACAAACGAACGATTTAAATAAATGAAACAAACACAAAAATTCCAGCGGTCTAACAAACCACACAATAACAATGATAATAACAATACAATCATCAATTTATTAGTTTATATTCATTATTCAAATGACTAACTCGTTGTTCCGTTGGTTCATTGCATTATTATCATCATATCAATTTAATCACTCATTATTCGTACAAATCAAATATTATCCATAGATTTACTGCATTTTTTCTATTTTTTCAATTTTTTCATTTTTTTTTTTAATTGAATTAGGTCCGAATGGTCAACATCCGTTCCGTGCATTGGCTATCGGTCAACGGCCATTTATGGATTCATCATCATTTTCCAGTCATTTACGTGATTTGGAAACATATAGAAGGAAAGCGCCAGCCATCACATCAATACCAACATCAAATACAAACACAATTTCAACACATCAAACAACAAATGGTCTCCTTAATTCGGATTGTCAGGGCTATAAGCCGAATGCACCACAGATTTCAGGCAAGATTTCAAAATGAGAAAACAACTCAATTTTTTCCCCTGTTTTTTTCTTGAAATTCTGTATTGAAAATTCCTCTGAAAATTAATGAAAAATGATTAATTATTTGTAAATGAATCCAATGAAATCAAATATGCAAAGAAAATTTGCTATGAAAATGTTGTCATCGCTTCATCGTCTCGACGCCAGATTGAAATTTGAAGTGAATTTTCATTTAATATTTTTCGAGCACGACTCATGTGAATGCAGACAAAAGGGTTGTGTGTCATGCGTGCCAATGAAAGTATGTCAAAACACCGGCCTATTTCGTTTCAATTGATTGTTATCATCGTCAAACAGCGCTGAATGAAATGAATGGAAACATGAAGGGAAGATTTTCCAAAAAAAGATTAAAGACTTGGCTGAATGTCATTCAGTTTCACATAGTTCAATTAATTATCATCATTTTAAATTCAGTCGAAATTTTTTTTTTAATTAATTTCTTTGTGATGTTGGAATATTAACTGCCGTGGCGAATATTCAGTAGGTACAATCGCATCGGTCGCTATTCACATGTGTGCACAGCAATTTCCATTTTTCCAATGAATTGAGATTCATATGATTTATGTTTTCCGGTATCGACTTCTGTTTTCTCGCTGATGCCAGGAATCAGCAACACATTGACTTGTTGGTTTTCAACCTTTGCACGCAAAAATTTTCTTAATGAATGAATTGAGTTGTTTCGTTCATTGAAAATTTTAATACGCTTCGTTGCCAACTGTTCGTCAATGGATGAAATATCGGCCTCGAACAATGGCAGGCACGGAAAAAATGTATTGCGTGTAATCATAAGATGAATTGAATATGCGGTTTTTCGTGTAACCGTTAGACTTCATACTTTATTGCATTCACTTCAACTTAACTATCGATTCGAATGAGTTAATCGGTGAAATAGATCTCATCCATTTTCCATTTCAAAATGGCACATTCTATATTCAGAATAATAATAATGTGGAATTGTCTCGATGACAGTTATTAAATTACCAATCACTCTATGCTGTGCCATCCGATGGACTTCATTAAGAAGAAAACCGGAAAATAATCGCAGTTGATTTATAAAAATATCAAAAATATAGCTCAAAGTAAGAAGAAAAAAAAGGAATGGAATAAAACAAAGATTGGAATGAAATTCGATAGAATTTTATAATCACAAGATTTACGTGTGCCTGTACATATTTCCTTTTGCTAAATTCATTGTGTTTTGTTTTGTTTTTTTTTTTTTCAATGAATAAATTATTCTGATTAACATAATTCAATTTCAATTGTTTCTTCGATTGCAATTCGATCGATTTACCAGATTCTACATTTTTGCTCCAAAGAAATCCATTTCCAGAAATTGGAAACGTGAAAGATTATCACGTTCAGAAGTTGGATTTGGTATCGGTGTGTTTGCATATAAAATATTTCAATTTAGATTTCACGCTTGATTTGATCCGCTTCTGCAAATTTATCGATTCAGACTTGAATTGTTGTTGTTGGTTTTTTTTTTTGATTCATCGTTCCAATGAAAAGCCACAAACTATTTGACCGATTTGTTAAAAGAAAAGGGTTATGTTTGAGGAGTAAAAGCCACGTAAATATGTCAATCGGTTTGTGTTTAACCGAAAGGCATTCAAGCTGAATGTCAAAGTTCATTTAGGCCGAGGTGATAATAATAATCGGTTTAACAATTTGAATATGGCCAATGAATTTCATTTTGTGAAACATGAAAAAGACGAAGAAAAAAAATCATGAATGAAAATGTTTCTTTATTTTTTCCTCATTCCGATCGATCCAATCCAAAGTGCGTACGTGTTCATCACTGCAGTTTGATTCCTTTTATGTTTTGTTGTTGTTGTTTTTTTCTCCTTCTGACTAAGGCTTCGGCACATCATGCAAACATAAATGCAAATCATCAATTTGATCCAATTGCCCATCGCAAAAGAAAGAAATTGGAAAATAATGAGAATAACGCATATTGGAACAACTGTTGCTGCTGCCGATTTCGATTATAATTATAATATTTATGATATATACGATGTTACACGTAGTCTTGGCTCTTGTTATAAAGCCAACACAATATAAAACAATATACAATATGCTATTCGCTCTGTGTTTGTGTGTGCAAATCGTTTTACACTTTTGTAATTTTCAATTTTCATTTCGTTTATATTTATTATTATTATTCCTTCAACTTGTAAACGATAGGCTTTAATGTCCCGGTCAACAGATTTACTTCATTTGAATAACATCTTTTGAATTATTCTTCAAGAAAAATATCAATATTTTCGAGAAAAAAAAAATGTGCTACCTGGGCTATCGTGTATATGTATATCAGTTTTTTTTTCTTTATTCCAATACGAGGCTCGTAATTGCGCCTTCCGAACACGAATTCAAATTAACCTGTAAAAGGTGAATATATCGACACAATAGACTCAGAACAAACGGGCACCATACATCATATTTAATAACAACAACAACAACAATAAAATCGCACGTCTTACTGATTGAAATTGATCTAATGATAATAATAATCCTCATCGATGGTTCAAAGGCCACTATTCGCATTGGCTTTCGATTAACTCGCGTACAATTGAACTCAACGATCTTTTTTTTGTCCTTTGTTCGTTTTCGAGCAATATTTCATAATGCAAAGTAGCCGGAAAGTTATCGATAGTGATTAAAAGGCCATCCATTTCATTGTTCTCAAACGAAATTAAACCACAAGTTAATTTATCGATATCAATCCTAATTAATGACATTCAACCGATTTAATTGGATTTTCTTAACGACATGAACAATGAACGTCTTAATTAATAACACAATTAATTTTGATCCATTGCGCCATACTACAACCGGGTTCATAATATCCTTTTGTTTATTTTTTAAAAAACCCGAATTCTCATAATATTGTTCGGTTTGCATGAGTTGCGTCATTGTGAATTAAAGATTCAGAGTCCATTCCACTGCATTTTTTGCATCTTGAACTCTTTTTTCAACCGAAACAAAAACAACATTGTAGCCATTTTTCCGTGCTTCGACGTTTTATTTTCAACAATGTTGCAGGAGTGCGAACAGTGGCTGCGTTTCATTCGCGTATATAATTTCACATTTTCTTTGAAGGAATCGCGTGTTGAAAAATTGGTTTTGTTTTCTCAAGAAACAAAATTCAACACGTAATTTGAACACACGGCTTTAGGTAGAAGGCGCTTTCCTTTTTAACATTGTAAGATCTTTCTACAAAAGTCGGACAAAATATATTTGAAATTTGGAATTTTCCAATTTTATTTTGACTGATTTTAAAATAATATCAATTATTGAAAATCTATTTTTACCTGTGAATTTTCGCACCTTCGGCATTTTTAAGGGCTTCATGTCAATCTATTCATAATATTAACAATATTTTGACAGTTATGCCTAATCGGTTCGATTCATCGATCAAAACAATGTCAAAAAAATATGTGTTTCTTTTATATTTTTTTTAGAAAAAATTAATCGAAATGGATGAGTTTGAGTATTGAACAATGTGCTGGATGGCTTTCAGGCTGAATCGGCTCGGCGAACAAGTGTCATACATTGTTGCAAAAGGATGATGCCTCTTCATGTTAGCCTATAATTATGTTGATATAAAAGGGATCCCATTGCAATTCAAAAATGAAATGAAGGAAAGAAGGAATGCAGTGGCCGCGTGTTGTATCGCTATTGTTCGCTATGCTCATCTTCGCCCTTTTGAATTGAAAAGAAGAATGATGCAAACAATGGAACACCAAAATTTCTTTTAATTTTCCTTTTATTTGAAATTTAAGAAAGGCTCAACACACGTTATCTCATTGATTATTATTATTTATTATTGCATATAATAATAATAAGTAATGATTACAA
>GL501440.1:382373-423161 GCA_000149185.1 Mayetiola destructor
GAATTTTGCTCAGTCATTTGTGAACATTCAAGTCTATGTTGATTGCCAAATTATCTTTTAGAACCGAGACGTCCGAATTTGAATAAAATTTCGCTTATTTTTTTTTTTTTTTTTTTTGTTTACTGGAATTTTCGAAAGAATGATATTTATGCCTAACCTAAGTGAGACATGTAAGATGTTAGCATTTGGCACATTGTCGCATTTTGAATGAACATGAACTTTTTCATTGGGACATAATTTTTCATTTGTGTATAGGAAGGTAAATAATAATCACTGATGAATCCATAAAACTGAAACACTCAATATATTCTGGTCGCTGTTGAGCTTATTCGACAATATATCTATTACAATTTCGCGATGACCAAAAACAATAATTGGATTATTATCAATTATTTTGACGATGGTATAAAAAGGTGAACATTTTTTGAATTCAAATCATATTAGTTCCCGACGTTGGATAGATCGCGATCAGCAAAGTGTTTTAGTGGAATATTTTCTCGGTATTTTTGTTTTTAAATATCATTGTCAGTTCCAACAAAAGGTGCCATTGAAAATGGTTGTTAATTTTAAAGTATTCAAAAAGTGTTCGCCAAATGGCAAAATAACACTTTATTTGGGAAAACGAGACTATGTTGATAACATAGTTAGTGTCGAACCAATTGAAGGTATTATTGTACTCGATGAGGAATATATTCAGGAAAAACGTCGAGTTTTTGGTCAAATTATCTGTAGCTTTCGTTATGGACGCGAAGAAGATGAAGTGATGGGTTTGAATTTCCAAAAGGAATTGTATTTGGTATCGGAACAAATTTATCCAAATGAAAAACCAAAAGAACCAACAAAACTTCAAGAACGTCTCATGAAAAAATTGGGACCAAATGCATTCCCATTTACATTCAAAATTCAACCAAGTTGTCCAGCTTCGGTTATGTTGCAACAAAGTTTAGAAGAAACTGGTGAACCGTGTGGAGTTTCCTATTTCGTCAAGGTTATTGTTTTGTTGCTTTTTATTTAAATTTTTTCATTTGAATAAAAGTAAAAACAAATTGTAATTAGATTTTTAGTGGTGAATCCGAAACAGACCGTTCACATCGTCGTAGTACATTAACATTGGGCATTCGTAAGGTTCAGTATGCACCTGCGAAACAAGGTGCTCAACCGTGTACCATTGTTCGCAAAGATTTTTTGCTCAGTCCTGGTGAACTCGAGCTTGAGGTTACATTGGACAGGCAATTGTACTTCCATGGAGATCGAATTGGCATTAATATGGTTGTTCGCAACAATTCGAATAAAGTCGTTAAAAAAATCAAGGCAATGATTCAACAAGGTGTTGATGTTGTTTTGTTCCAAAATGGACAATACCGTAATACAGTTGCTTCGATGGAAACAAGTGAAGGATGCCCAATTCAACCTGGATCCAGTTTACAAAAAACAATGTATTTGTGTCCATTGTTGAGCAATAATCGTCATCGTAAAAATATCGCTTTGGATGGACAAGTCAAACATGAAGAAAGCAATTTGGCCTCAACAACTCTGTGCGTATCTAGTTATTAAAGAAAAGGATTTGATTTTCGTTCAGGAAATGATATTATTTATTTTTTTTTAATTTTAAGTCTTGCAACACCAGAAAGTCGCGATGCATTCGGAATTATTGTTTCGTATGCAGTTAAAGTGAAACTTTTCTTGGGCGCTCTTGGCGGTGAAGTTTCGGCTGAACTTCCATTCGTTTTGATGCATCCAAAGGTATGGAAGTGCTAATGATTGTGTTATTCAGCATTTATCAATCTTGTTTCGATTTTTATAGCCCGGAACTAAGCCAAAAATCATCCATGCTGATAGTCAAGCTGATGTTGAGACCTTCCGTCAGGATACAATCGATTATCGCCAAGATACACTTGTCGATGCAAACAATGTTGACTAAATGCATTAATCCATGAAAATTTCCTGGATATTATACTGACCGTGCTTGCAATCATCTGATTGTGATTTGATCTTGAAAATTATGTATATTGTTATCGACCAAAAGATGCCCACCAATAAACTATCCGACTATCTATCAACTTGCATTCTTAGAATAAAAATCGTATTTTTCTGGATTTTTTTTTGTAATTTCTCTACTAAACCATGCTGTCTTTCCTTCAATAAGGCTTCGAACACGTTTTTCTCACGAAAAACTTTTTGCTTCTCAATATTTTCTACGAATCTTTTTGGAAAACAAGGTAATTTAATTATGACAGACAATGGCATTTGTAAGGTTTTAGCAAAATAAGTATTCAAAATATAAATCCAAACATGGGCTAATCTTCGCAGACATATAAGTGAGTTAAGTTAGCATAGAAATGAAAAAGAATAAAGACGTAAACACTGTAAAAATATCAATTTTCATCATCAAAATAAAAAATCAAAACAGCGAAAATCGTTAACAGTTAAACAGTCAAATGAAAAATCTGGTATAGCCTGTCAAATGTTCAAAAATTGAACCCTGACACAAATAAAAAGCATGCCATGTTTGAAGGCGCCATTATGTTGGTACTACCTGCATTCAGTACAAAATTTTCAGATTCAATTCAGCCGTCTGGCTATTCGCAAGTGATTTGGAATTTGAATAGAAATTATTTAAAATAAAATTTGAATTTTTAATTTTCAAATTCCATCCCAATAATACAAGTGTAGTCAAAGAGATATTCATCATACAAAATTCATTAAGTTTTCATTTGATTTTGGTGGACAACTCTTTAAGCAAGTGCACAGCAGCCAAAGCGTTTATGGACGTCGACACAAATAAAGTTATTGTTATTGACAGCGACACTGAAGACGAAGACATGGACGTCGAATTTATTCCAACCGAAAATAATCAAATGTAAGTTTTCTGCCATTATTATTATTATTTTTTCCCCACATTCTTATCGCCATGCCGCAATGAATAATCATATAGTTGTCAAGCGAATGTTCGAGAAATTGTTTCAAATCACCAAAGCTACCAATTGAGCGATCAATTCCATTTTCATCATTACATGGCACTTGATTTTCACCCGATTGATTTTGAAAAATTTAAGATCTTAAATTAAAATTATATTTAAGAAAAAACGTGATAAATTGCTGTATTGGCAATGAAAATCAATCGATTCCGTTATCGGAATCAAATTAAGCATCTCCTTTTGCAGTATATTTTGCCTTCGAGATGCAAATGTGCATTTCCTGAAAAATAAATTGGGAAAACACGATTTATCGATCTTCGAGTCACCATATTTTGTGTGTCTCATTGCTCATCACCCTCTGACGTAAAAACTATTCAACCTAATGAAATGTATATAATAAATAGTAATATATGCATGCGCCTTTTCCTCATATCTGCTTATGAAACTTCGTTTTCTCTATCTTTGTTATTAAATTGGAGTGAATCAATGGTATAAAACCGAAAATGGGCGACACAGCACAAGAGAAAAAATTTTACATGAAAAAAATCGAATGGTTAATTGTTTCATTAAAGGGCATTCACATTTAGGGAATTTAGACTGATGAATCAGTCTCATTGTGTGCTCTCAACTATGCACAATAATAATAATAATAATAATTATGAAAAAAATCGAATGGTTAATTGTTTCATTAAAGGGCATTCACATTTAGGGAATTTAGACTGATGAATCAGTCTCATTGTGTGCTCTCAACTATGCACAATAATAATAATAATAATAATAATAATAATAATAATAATAATTAACCGCTTAGAGTTATTGTTTGGTTTCAAGTTTGCTTCGTCATATAGTGAAGTTAAACAAAGAGCAAAATCAAAAAGCAAATCACGAAGCAAACCTTCATTTCGAAACACCGTTTGACGGCTATGCGTTGGCGGCTGTTTATTTCCATAAAATGAAATTCGCTGATGATTTGTGTTTCTGCGAATTCTTCTCGATTTTTTGTTGGCTTAAGTGAACTTTGAAAATTGTTCTTTTCCGTTCAAAATGTACTGGAAAAGTATAGGAATCAGCCCAAAACCAAAAATCTTCCAAAATGTTTTTTTTTCTTCTGTTTTATTATTATTGCGAGTGGAAAAGAATGCATTTGGAGATGCTGTCCGCGAAATTGGAAGTGTCTGTCTGTCTGTCCGTGCGATAACTTTGGAAGAGAGCATTATTATCAAATGCAAATTGAACTAGGTGATAGCCTGAGTCATACCAAAGAACTGATTATAATATGAGAGCATATTATAACAATAGAAATTCAAAAAAAAAAATTCAAAAATTTTACTGTTGTTCATTTTATACCGAAATGAGAAAATGCTCTACGGAAAAGTTTGTTTTCGCATGTGACTACCTTGTAATTTTTGCGGTGTGACATTTCTTTGTTCGTTATTTTCGCTTTGATCGTTGTTCTTGTGATTTCGTAAATTCTCGAAATTCTATTCATTCGACTGAATAAGCGCCTTTCGATCGAGAACAGATGTTAAGAGATGAGAATTCATGTAATAAAAATTCGCAAACTGATTATTATTAAATGTTATGTGTTAAATGTCTTTCAGCCAAGCGGAAAATAAGAAGAATGCCGGCAATGAGCAGTACAAAGCCAGGAATTATCCATCAGCACTGCATTTGTATGGCGAGGCAATAAAAATGTGTCCAGAAAATGCTGCATATTATGGAAATCGTTCGGCATGTCTGATGATGATGGGTGACTATAAAGGAGCTTTAAAGGATAGCCGAGATGCCATTGCTCTGGATGATAAATTCGAAAAAGGTTACGATCGAATCATTAAATGCTGTCTGAGTCTAGGTGATATTGTTGGTGCAGAGCAAACAATCAAAAAACTCGTTGAAATTGGTTCAAACAATGACATCTGCAATCGATATGAAGAACAATGCAAACAATTACGAAGTTTAAGTGAAAAAACGCTTCAGTGCTATGAGAAAAAAGATTTCCGAACAACTGGTAGGTCCTGTGGATTGTGGATTCTGAATTTTCCCCTTTAAATTTCGTTTCTAATTTTGAATGATTTTTCTTTTGATATTCATTTGCAGTTTTCAATGCTGATAGCGCCCTGAAAATTGCACCAGCCTGCCTGAAGTTCAAACTGCTGAAAGCCGAATGCTTGGCATATTTGGGGCGTATTGATGTAAGATAAATGCATTATTCCTTTTCTGAAGACCAGAATCCATTGAAATTAATTTTGATTTTTTATATTTTAACAGGAATCAAATGACATTGCCGTTTCATGCATGAAATCCGATTCATCGAGTGCTGATGCTATTTTCGTTCGTGGTCTGTGCTTATACTATAAAGATAATTTGGACAAGGGATTGGCACATTTCCAGCAGGTACTTGCACTGGATCCCGATCACAATAAAGCCCGTATCATGCGACTTAAAACAAAAAATTTAAAAGAAAAAAAAGAAAATGGAAACAATTTATTCAAAGCTGGTAAATTCCGTGATGCTCACAAAATGTACACAGAAGCACTTGAAATCGATCCACTAAACAAAGATATCAATTCAAAGTTGTATTGTAATCGTGCACTAATGAATTCAAAAATGGGAAACATTCGTGATGCTATTGCCGATTGTACGAGTGCATTAAGCACAAATCCAAACTACCTCAAAGTACTTTTGTTGCGGGCAAAATGCCACAACGATATGGAAAATTATGATGAATGTGTTAAGGATTATGAGGCCGCACTTAAAATTGAAAAAACTTACGAAGTTAAACAGGCACTAAAAGAAGCAAAAATTGCATTGAAACGATCAAAACGAAAAGACTATTACAAAATTTTAGGAATTGATAAAAATGCCACCGATGATGCAATTAAAAAAGCATACAGAAAACGAGCGCTTGTCCATCATCCTGATCGTCATGCGAATGCTTCAGCCGAAGAAAAACTCGAACAAGAAAAAAAATTCAAAGAAGTTGGAGAAGCGTATGCAGTGCTATCGGATCCACAGAAAAAGGGCCGATTCGATAATGGTCAAGATATGGATGAATCGGATTATGTTGATCCATCACAAATGTATCGACAATTTTTCCATTTTTCCAGTGATTTGGGTGGTGCTCAATTCAATTTCTTTTAAACTGATTGAACCTATAGACTTGTTGTTGTTTGTTGGAAAAAAAACAACAATTATTATTATCATTTATCCATTTGACAGAATTTAGTCTAATAAAATCAACAACAATAACAACAATTTCAAAAGAGAAAACACATTTATCACGATATTAAAGAACTTTCGATTGTTTCCAATGGTCTTATTTCATTTCATAAATGTTTAGTGGAAAAATTATATTTATCGAATGTTCATTTCTTTCATATCCTTTTTCTGTTCGATTACACGCTAATTTATAAATTTAATATTCAGTTGAAAGCATTATGGGCTTATCAGCAAAATTGCTTTGTTGTTAAGTTTGACCACAAAAGAAAATTTCTGAATAAAACATTTCCATTCAATTCAATTTCGAAATTGCGTTTTAGTATTTTACGATAGGAAAAAGTGGATTTGGGCCCAAATGAGACAATATAAAACAGGTATATGACTATGAATAAATAAAACAGCAACAATTTTTCGGCTCTTTTTGATTTATTTATTTGAAAATATCACCAATTATCTTATTGACAAATTTTTCAATACAGTATAGCGATTTTAAAAATTCCATATGGATATGATTTTTATTTTGAAAAAATAATTCTTTTTTTTGAGTTGGAAATAATTTCCATAGAAAATCCTTAGAATCGCTACACAGAATACAAATTATTGTATTTTATCATTTCTGGTGTGAGAGTATTTCAAGATTCAAAAATCTATTTGGATTTTTTATCCTTTTCCTTCTTATCCTTTTCTTTCTTATCCTTCTTATCGGTTTTCTCGTTTTTCTTAATGCTCAAACGAGCTGGACCGGTATGTTGAATTTGAACTTGACGAACGTTTTTTCCTTCGATGGCCGGTTGTGCTGGTGGTGCTTTAATCGTCAAAATACCATCCGATGAAATGTTTGAAACAACATCTTCGATTTTAAATCCTTCGGGCAAATCATATCGTCGCCGAAATTCACGTGAAATATAACCGTTTTCATCTCGACGCTCCTCATGTTTTGCTTCGACAATGATGGAATTGTCGACAGTTTTCACCGAAATTTCATTTGGTGCAAAATGTTGAACATCCAAACAAACTTGGAATCCATCCTTTCCGATGTGTGTTTTCTTTTCAATATCGGTCAAGTCCGAAAGTGCTGTTTGCCAATATTGTTCTCCAAGCTTTGAAACTTTACGCATTAGCGATCGTTCGGCTGGTGACAACAACAAATCATCTGGCCAAATACCAAATCCAAAGTTGTCTGGTTCGGCTGGCCAGAATCTATCGAGTACGTATGGTACAAGAGACATTTTTCACTATTGCTCTTTTATTTTCAAATTTTCAAAAAATACGATTGATTTTGAACGTTTTTTTCGTTTGTTTATTTTGTGTTGAATTTAATTTTGAAATTCGTTCGTTGAACGTTTTCTTTCTGGGTTTTGCTATTAACTTGACTTTACTTGTTTTACGACTGACGCGTCAGGCGAAGCGATGCGGTATTTATACCCAAATCGACGTACCGCTAACAGCTGCTGTTTACATTCGTGACTTTTTCTAGAAACGTATCGATTCGGTTGCGTTTGCCGGTTTGCTTCGATTACGAAGAAAGAGCGAAATGTATAGAAAATTCGATTCATATTTTATTGTTATGTCGCAGCAAAATTCGTTGATCGGATTTTTTTTTTCTGGTGATTTCAATGAAACGAACATTTTCGAATCGGCATTTTTGTGCCGACAAATATTATTCGGTTATTTGATAAATAATGCAATACGCATGAATACATACATTCGAGAACATTCCATCGATATGATAAAGAAATGATGAAGAAATGATGACCTTCATGAAAGTGAAATCTTTGGATAATGATGCAATTGACATTGAATTGTGTAGCCAATTCATTACTGAAATTGAACAGTGGATTTTATCGTGAATGCATGACACATTCAATTGTTGTTGTCGAATATTATTTTTGGTAGCCATTTTCGGTATTATTTTTTCATGTATCGCTTTCGAACCGGCTTTCTCGAAAGACGTAATAGAAATTTATTGCGCAGCATTTTAACGATACATTGAATATGAGACAAAAATAAATTTACCGGCAATAGCATTATTCAATACATGTAATCCAGTGTCCAAATAAATATTCAACCCCTTTTCGCATGTTCACATTTTTTAATTTATTTTTGATTCGATTAATTTATTTTGTTGTCTCTCTCCGTGTTTCATATTTCATCGATACTTTGATAAAGAAGTTGTTCGAAATATTATCAAAACAGAACAAGAACATTTCATGCATTTCAATTTTCAATATATGCAATATGAACTTGACATTTCGGGCAGTTGAAAAATTAAAATAGAATTCGTACTCTGTTCCTATATGGCTACTGGGACACATATGCATCAACCATGACCACAGCCACTAGAATCGCGTTTCCTAAGATACTTACATTTCAAATACACATTCTTTATGCTTTTTGAATGGAATTATCAGCTCATTTCTTGAAATACTTACCAAAAGCGTTGATTGTTCGGTTATTCATCTTTCGACTTTCGAACTTTAAGGAAAATTCATAAAGCTGATTAAAGAGAGTAGAAAAAAGAGAATCGGCCCAAAAATACAAAAGCATCTGTGAAACATAATATTTTGACGAACAAATGAAAAGACAGGAAAAATTGCAATTGGTGCAAAATATGAAATTTTAAATTTTATTGAGTAATTTCTTTGTTAACAAAGAATTGTATGATGATTAATGATAAGTACTGAGTTCTTGAACCGGTTCATGATGTCTAACCTAAAAATAATCATTATTTAACAATAATAATTTGGAATGGTTTAATGACTTTTCATGCCGAATTTCGAAGAAAAATTTTGAGATCCATTTATTTGGATTTTTTGCCTTCGACAGCCTTCTTATCGTCGTTCTTCTTGACACTCAAACGAGCTGGTCCGGTTTGTTGGATTTGAACTTGGCGAACGTTGGATCCTTCAATTGCTGGATTGACTGGTGGTGCTTTGATCGTCAAAATACCATCGGATGAAATGGTGGAAACGACATCCTCGACCTTGAAACCTTTTGGCAAATCATAACGGCGAGTGAATTGACGTGAAATATAACCGTGTTCATCTTGGCGTTCTTCATGTTTTGCTTCAACGATGATTGAATTGTCGACAGTTTTGACCGAAATTTCGTTTGGTGCAAAATGTTGAACGTCCAAACTGACTTGGAATCCATCTTTGCCAATATGGGATTTTTTCTCGATTCCATCGACGTTCATCAATGATGGACGCAACAGACAATCACCGTAACTCGATAATGAACGCATTAGAGAACGTTCATGTGGTGAAATCCACAAATCATCCGGATAAAGTCCATAGCCAAAATGATGACGAATTGATGGCATTAATCCATCAACAACATGTGGTAATAGTGCCATTTTTTTCGGTTGACTTTTTCGACTTTTTGTAATGAACTTTACACAACCAATAATACTTCAATTCGATTTTGTTGTGTGCTAATTTGATTTTTGCTCAACGTTTGATTTTGTTCTGTACTGTACTTGGCTTTGTATACAACTGATGCATAGAACCGATGCGGTCCTATATTTATACCCTCTGCTCTCTGTGGTTCGTGCGTGAAATTGTCATGAACCAACAATATTCAGCTTAAACGATTCACCATAAGCGCATATTTATAATTGAAAAAACAATAAGTCCAAAGTTCTGAATGATTATTTCTCAATATATTGATGAGTTATTGTTTAGGTTATTAATAAATAGATGCTAAAGTTTAGCCTGGTGGTGGTGGGGG
This sequence comes from Mayetiola destructor, assembly GCA_000149185.1. Taxonomy (NCBI): domain Eukaryota; kingdom Metazoa; phylum Arthropoda; class Insecta; order Diptera; family Cecidomyiidae; genus Mayetiola; species Mayetiola destructor. The sequence continues at coordinate 392,240 of GL501440.1, forward strand.
TGGTGGCAACGAATCCAAACCGGGTGGCAGTAGATCCATTGCCGGCAAAGGTGGTGCAAAATTAGGTGAATTGTTCCACGGAGGATATGGTGCAGTCCATTGCTGAAAACAAAATTGAATCGAATTATTATTAATTGTAAATCGCTTTGTGTCGTCGTTTTTTACTCACCGTGCCCGGAGCATAAGAGTTCGGTGGCATTGCAGGAGGCATTGCAGGAGGCATTGCAGGAGGCATCGCAGGAGGCCCATTTCCAGGAATAGGTGGAAGCTCAGTACCAGGAATCTGTGGTTGCATTTGATTCCACATGCAGTTCGGTGGAGGCCTGATGTTTGGTGGTGGCATTGCCTATTCAATCAAATTGAAAGGGATTTTTCTCGTTATTATTATTCATTGGAATTCAAAAAACATGCATTTTACTTACGAAATTGTTATTATTCGGTGCAGACATTGGTGCATTTGGTATTTGATTATGATTTGAATTATGGTTCGGATTATGATTCAGATTATTATGATTCAGATTTGGTTTTGGTGCCTGTTGCTGTGGTAATGGTGGTGCAGCTATTGCTTTTGGTGCCGAATTTCGATCGAAAATGGAGAACGCATTGCGATTTGAGGACGAACTGTAAATAATGAAATACAAATTTTGGTAAAAATGCGATCAAAGGATATGTTGAATGGTGAGATTTGTATTAGTCTCTTACTTGTTTGTCGATTCATCTTTCGATTTGGTTGGTAAAGGTCCTTCACCAAGCTCGGCCATTAAACTCAAATATTCTTCATCTATTTTGGATGGATCGACATCTGCTACCGGTGGTCCACCATGACCTGGCCGTTTAGCCTTACAATCTTTAGCAATATGACCAGCGGCACCACATGAACTGCACATAATGTTGTTCGTAACATTCGGTTTGTCTGGACAAAGCCAACTTTTATGTTCGCTGGATCCACAATTTGTGCATCGAGGACCGTCTGTTTCACGTAACGTTCCGTTCAATTGTGCCAGTTCACGCAATTGCATACGTCTTAAGTCATTATGCCCTTCTGGCACTTCAATTCCTTGGCGTATAACTTCGTTGATTCTTTCAACCGCTTTTTTAACACAGTCTGCATTTGCTGCCGTAATGAATGCATGTAGAGGTTCATCTTCACCCGGCAATGGCTGTCCATCTTTTCGTCCAACTTTGCCCTCTTTCACTGAACCCTTTCCACGGATGATAATTTTTGCACCAGTGTCTTTCTCCATTGCTTTTAACGTATTTCCACGTGGTCCAATTAATAATCCAACAAAATTAATATCCGGATTTTCCTCTTGTGGTATCAACACCTTGTCACTGACACGTATAATTGGAGCCCTTTGATTCAGAGGAAATTAAATTAATTATATGTACAAAAAAAAGAAGAAAAGAGAAAAAAAGGTTTTAATCATACTTGTAGTCAGCCGGTGGTTTAAATTCCGGATTGATACGATGCATTTTGCAAATCAGCTCATGGCGTTGTTCTTCCAATTTTTTCCGTGTTCGGAATTCACGTGTATTCAACCGTTTGCCATCACTGGAATAGATCGGCTCTGGCGATGGTGACCTGTAATGACAATGAAAAAGAGAAACGTGTGCTGTGTGATAAAACTGCCTAACGTTTTTTTCTCAACTGTTTTTCATTTATATTTAGTCTTAAGCTAAAACTATCTACAGCGCCATATGCGATTAATTTTAAATGATAAAAAAATTTGATTATTTCGCCTGAAAAAATGATTTTGTTTTTTGGAATTAAGAAAATATTTGAGATTAGTGTCAGCTCCGATGAAGGAATATATGTAGCTGGTCCATTCATTGATGTGGCTCCTTACTAATGACCTGACTGCTGTTTACAATGAAAGAACATCGATTAATCATTGATATTCAATTTTGTTTTTCAGTTTTTTTTTTTTCATTTTTCATTTTTTCATCCAAATGCAGTTTGCACTTTGCTCAACGAATTTTCCTCTTGTCATTTGCGAATACCATAGGCAATCTTATCACATTTTCTATGCACAGATTAATTAATTCAAACCTTTCTTCAAGCGGTGCAATGCCCAAATCGCCTGTACGAAGTTTTCGGCTGATTTCCTCGATTTGTAGTTGAACTGAAATGAATTGGGTTAAAGAGAACAACGAGGCAAGCCTCGACATTAGAAATGCCATCGACAAAATTATTCAAAACAAGTGTAAGGAACATAAGAAATTATTCGAAATCGTTCCGTTCGATTGAAAATAAATTGAAAACAAAAAAAAAAATAATAATTAATTAATCAATTATCATCTTCATAATCATTATGCGACCTTGACACTTCAAACTAAACGAAATATAAAAACAATACAATTATTATGTGAATAAATCTAAATTTCAATTTCCGCCGAATAATTCGCCCCTAACACTGTGCGGTGTGCACGACATTCACATGAACTGGAAACCAAGAATATATGAGAAAAAAATTTGATTAAATTAGTTTTGCTTTCACGCATAAAACAAAACCCAAATCTTTCAATTATTTGCTGATTGGCCCTTTCCAATTGATCCGGCGTTTGCTCTTTTTCATTTTTTTCCGAATACTTACGATTACGCAATTTTGCTTTCATTTGGATTTGGACATTTTTTCTGACTGAACAAATTTTTTTTTTCGGATTTATATCGCTTTTTTGACAATAATTTTGGCTATTAACGACAATAATAATCGTATTATTATTTTGTTTGATAAGGTTTGGTTTGATCGAATTGATTTTTTGTTTTTGTTTTCACTTTTTATGGGACGAAAAAATAAAAATGAAATAAAAGACTTGATTAGAGAGCAGGAACTAAATAAAAAATAAATAAAAAGAACACAACAATTATATGTATAAAAAATAAAATTATAAATCGAGGACATTGGTCTTGATTCGGCCGATAATTAGGTGGACGGAAACATTCCTGTGAAAATATTTCTGGTTTATCTCTTGCATATAAAATTTTGGATTAACGTTTAGAAATTGCTTGCTCTGATCACATCTCCTGAAATGATTCGATTATATTAAATATCTCGACGAATATTTTTAGCGCTGAACCCAAACGGATATGGAGAAAAATTATATTATTTGTGATTTTGTTTTTGTCTTTTTTTTTTTGGAATGTTATTTTGTATTATAAAATTTGTTCAATATGTAAGGTTAGTTGTTAAATTGTGAATAAAATTTAGAATATCTTATAAACTACATACTTATTGCCATAATAATAATAATAATGATAACCATTGTCAGTAAATCTAATAAAATCGATTGGTATAATTACCTAGATAAGCCTCCTGTTGGGTGGCATCCAGCGATGATGGTAGAATAGTCGGCATCCCCGGAATAAATGTTTTATCATTTTCAGTGCCACCCCAACGTGATTTTTTCCTTCGTGACCTTGCCATGGCGTCTGCATCCCCTGTGAAAATTGTTCGTCATTATTATTATTTAGATAATATTATTCAAAACTAAAAAAGAGACACTGCTTGTCGTTCAACTTACTGCTATTTGAATCTTTTTCTGAAACAGCCGGTCCATTGCTCGACGAATCATTGCTATTGTTACAATTGAATATTTCGGTAAAATTTTTCGATGCCGCAATTCGTTGACTGGCCGCAACCGCTTCCAAATAAGCCTGACTCATTTCTTTCGTTTGTATTGGTTTTGGTGGTTCGACAGCTTGTATTGGATTCGCTAAGGAAAACGTGTTAAATGCCGAATATGCGGATAGATTCGAAAATGCTGGGTCAATTAATAGTTGCTGAGCGGCTTGTGATTGATTTGCAATTGAGCTAAAAGCTCCTGACTGTTTGAATTCCAATGCAATTTCACGTAGTCTTTGTCTTTCCAATTCCTTTTCCCTTTCCTCTCGGTCACGCTCTTCGCGGCGTTGTCTTCTACGATCCGAACTTGAACTCCTGCTTCTGGAACGATTTCGATGTCTCCGTTCCTTACTTCTACTTCTTCGATCTCTTTCGCGGTCTTTATCTTTATTCTTTTTTGACCTGAAAAATCAGAAACAAATTTCGATATTTAAATAACCACATAAACAAATTGTATGCACAGAACAAAAAAAAAAATAAATAAATCAATATGGCGGCCGAAAGACACTTTGTCATGAATTACTTTTTCTTTTCGCGACGTTCCTTGGATCTGGAACGTGAACGATACTTATCCTTATCCTTATGTTTGCTCATTTTTACAAAGCACTTTGTCGATAATTTTTTTTTATTATTTCACTATTATTTTATTTATTTTTTTTTGCAATGTAGAAGAGTCAGTTTTCAGACCACAATAAGAGCATCTACACACTTTAATTGCAACATGGCAACTGTCGCTTCATCGGTATAGTACAGCTGTCAGAATTTTGCATGACGACGTAGCAAACACTTTTGCATGCATATACCGGCACACATACATACAAAACACTTGATTGAATTGTCAAAGTGATCCGATGCAGGGTTGGCCATTCAACCCTACCATACACGGAATAAAACACTGACACTTTTAAATTTATGTCAAATTGCTATAACTCACGTGGATTTGTTTTCAAGCTCGAATACATCGCGTTGAGCACACATTTGATTTCGCATAAAAAGTTCCAAAGTTTTTCAAGGCAAAATCCGAGCCCGAATTTTTGTAATCGATTTTATGTCGATTTTTGGAATATTTTTGGTCTCATTTTTTTTTAAAAAAAAGAAAGCAATAAATTGAGCCGTCTGCCTCACATCTAACCTCAAATCGATAAAAGGAAAACAACACAATAAACAAACAGCATGGCGAAAAACAAATCGAAGAAAAGCAGTACAACCAAGGCATTTGCACAGAAAAAGAAAACCGAAAATGAGCCCGTTGCGACAAATCCATTTGAAGTGCACACGAATCGAGAGAAAATATCCATTTTAGGTCGCAAACTAAAACATGACAAAGGAATGCCTGGCGTATCTCGTGCAAAGGCTATCAAACGACGAAAAGACACACTCGGCCGTGAATATTTGCAACAGCACAAAGTGAACAAATTCAAAGATGAACGAGTTGGTAAATTTGGAATGTCACGTGAAGATGCGGCAAGTGCAAGATTCATTGCCGAACGATTGAATCAATACAAATCCAAAAAGCAATCACTTTTTAATTTAAATGACAATGAAGCAGTTTTAACGCATAAAGGCCAAACACTTGAGGAGCTAGAACAATTTCACGATACAATTTCGGATGATGATGATGATGATGATGAGATTGGAAAATTGGATGCTGAATTCACGGGGGCAGCCCATTTTGGTGGTCATGATGCTGACGGAGATAGTTCAAAAAGAAAAGGTGCTATTGAAGATTTGATTGCTGATCAGAAACGTCGTAAAGCCGAAATAACAATTGAAAAAGAAACGGTTTATCAATTGACAAATAAATTGGATGAAAGCTGGAAAGATTTGTTGGGTTTGATGAATTTGAAAAAAGATCAAAATGAAGATAAACCAAAACCGGACGATTTTGATCGTGCATTGAAGGAAATGGTATTCGAACCACGTGGAACAGTTACGGATAAATTGGGCGCTGAAGAGAAATTATTGAGAAAAGAAAAGTATCGCCTGGAACAATTGGAAAAAGAGAGACAAGATCGTATGCACGGTCTTACAGATGAAGATAAAAAGCCAAAACATCGTTCAGCAGATGATTTAGATGATGGTTATTTTATGCAAAATGATGATTTTGAGCAAGCACCATTGGCTTATGATGAACATGGCAAGGCTAATCGAAATGATGATGACAGTGACGAGGAGTTGGATCGATTGATTGCATTGAGTCAGGCTAAGGGAAATGGAAATGAATGCGAAGAATCTGATAGTGATGGAGAAGAAGAAGAAGAAGAAGAAGAAGAAGAAAGTGGAAGCGAGGAAGGAGGTAGGCACTCATTTAATAGTAACACCAACAATAAGATTTAAGGGAAAAAATTTCTTCCAGAAGGTGATAACTCCGATGAAGAGGGGCAGGATAGTGCAGAAGAGAATCAATTCAGCGATTTAGTTTGCGAAAGCGATACTGAAACAGTTGTGGAACATTCGAAGAACACTAATGTGGAGCAGTCGAATAAAAACCCCCCAAAAAAATTGGCTGCAAAACCATTTACCGAAGAAGATCGCAATGCAATGATGAAAAAAGCTGAAAAAGAATTACCATACACATTCGAACTATGTGATGATTATGAAGAACTCAATAGCTTACTTCGAAAACATAATGCCGACTATCAAGCGGTGATATTGGAACGAATGATTAAATGCAATCATCCAAAAGTTGAACCAGCTAATTCGGAACGAATGATCACATTGTTCACATATTTGTTGCAATACACAAATGACATTGCATCAGATGTGGAAAATGTTGGCAAATGTTTTGAAATTTTGGATCGTATTACGCCGTTTTTATATGATTTAAGTCATTTAAATCCCGCGGAAACAACAAAATATTTCTTGGAAGTAATTAAAGAGAAGCAATCGGATTTTAAAAAGAATGCAAAACAATTCCCAAAATTACATACAATGATATTTTTGAAATTAGTTAGCAATTTGTATTCAACATCTGATTTTCGGCACACGGTTGTATCACCGTGCGTTATATTCATTAGTCACATTTTAACGAGATCGCATGTTATGAATCGAGCGGATATAAGTGCTGGTTTGTTTTTAGTCACAATAATACTAGAATACACACAATTGTCGAAGCGATTCCTTCCGGCTGCGATTAATTTTTTGACTGGAACAATGTTTTTATGTGTGAAAAAACGGCCCATTCAAACTCTGAAAGTATTGCCGCCGTTCAAAGAATCCGGTGACTATTCGTCGTTGTTAGTATTGGATGAGGTGACGACATTCAACAAAGAGCAACGTTTATTATCCACTGATTTAGTTGAATTGGAAATTGATAATGATTTTAAAGTTCGGGCATTTAATACAACTCTGCTATTGGCTAATCATTTGCTAACGCGAATGGATGAAAATAATAGCGGTTTACACTATTTAACCGATTCATTCACCACCTATCTTGAGAAAATAAGTTTTAAAAATTATCCAAAAGAAGTGAAATCAAATGCAGCCGCATTAAAGAAGACAATTCAAACAATCAAAGATCGGGAACTCACGTATCTGGTACCTGAAATGCGAAAACCGAAACAATTGCGACAACTTGAGCCGCGATTCGGACGTGTTTACGATGATAAACGGGATAAAAATAAGTTTGCTGGTAAATCTGCCGAACGCAAAAGTCTTCAACGGAAAATTAAAAGCGAAACTAAAGGTGCCGTTCGAGAAATTCGACGAGATAATCAATTCTTATCTAGAATTGAGCTCAAACGAACCATGCAAAGGTATTTGATTCCATTGCATTCTGGAGAAACATTGATGCTAATTGGATTTTTTTTGCTTTTCTATTTTAGGGACGCCGAACGAAAAGAAAAGGTTAAACGATTGTATGCTGAAGCTTCTATTCAACAGGGTGAACTTAACGCTTTTGATCGTAAAAAGAAACATATGTAAATTACATTGTACCATGCTCTTTAATTTTTTGTATGTAAATTTTTGATTAAATGAAACAATTTATTTCTTCAATTGCTCTAACAAAGTGTACAAAATAATTTTCTGTTATATACCTGACCCATTCATACCCATTGACCTTTTTGTTCCAAAATATGTATAATAATATTGTAATAAGATATCGAATAATTTAGGAGAATTGCTTCTTAAAATATTCTTGCGATCCTTTGGTGTCTGGTTTGATGGTGGCTGGATTTTTGTCACGGCTCCAATTTGCCGGGCAAACTGAAAAATATAATCGATTTTACAATAAAAAAGACCATGTCTTAAACTGTTACTGCTACTTGAGCCTACCTTCGCCATGCTCTGCAAAATGTTGAATAGCTTGAATTAATCGCAATGATTCATCAACTGATCGCCCAATAGGCAAATCGTTTATAGTTTTTTGGCGAATAACACCTTCGGGATCGATAATGAAAAGGCCACGCAATGCGATACCTTCATTTTCAATCAAAACATCATAGTCCATTGCAATTTTCTTGGTGATATCCGAAAGCAAAGGGTATTCCAAATTGCCTAAACCGCCTTCTTTTCGTGGTGTATTGATCCAAGCTAAATGACTAAAATGTGAATCAACTGATACGCCAACCACAGATGTATTCAATGCCTCAAACTCTTTGATGCGGTCACTGAACGCAATGATTTCAGTTGGACAAACAAAAGTGCTGATGAAACAAAATAAAAAATCAATTCCATTAACATTTCAAACTTGTTGCGTAATATTGCCATCAGGGTACACTTACAAATCCAGTGGATAGAAAAAAAGTACCAAATATTTGCCTTTGTAGTCCGATAATTTGATATTTTTGAAATCATTTTTGACAACAGCAATACCTTCGAAATTTGGAGCCGGATTTTGTACATTGGCGGCACAAAGACGCGAACCTATTTTCAAATTATCCAGATCAAAAATGAATAATAAAAATATTTTTTTTCTACGTTTCAGTTGGAGTTTATATTTTACATACCGGTGTGAATAAGTTTGGCCGAATTACCGATTTTTGTGACCTAATTTCCAGAACATTCATTATAATTTGTAAACAAATTGTGAAAATTATTCAATTTAGCAAACTTACTTGGCTCGAAAGATTCTTCAAAACGGAAAATTTATTGAAAAATGCCATTTTTCCTGTTTAAAATTGGAGCAAATGGAAAATGTGACTGATATGATGATAATAATTCAATATATATATATATATATACAGGCTAAACGCTGCTGTCAAATTAAAAATGAAATGTCAAAATAATACGGCTCACATTTCGCATATACTGGCGAAAAAAATCACACAATCACATTTGAGTTCCATAGATTGAAAATGAACAGAACAGCATGATAGCGCTCATGGGAAGATGATTATTATTTGCGATATTTTCGCATATTCCGTACATGTATGAATGGCAAAGCGACATTTGGAGAGTTATCAATTTGAAACGTACGCATATCATAGATTTCGTTGACAGTAAATCCAACAAGGTCATTTTTCTGTATGAAAAATTTTAGGTAACCTTCGAATTCAATGACAACATTGATGTAGCCTTGGACTCAAGGTGAGTCGACCTTTACCTTGAAATCCCAAAATTGAAGGAGAAAAAAAACAACAACAACAACACAGTGATGATTTTTTCTTAATCTATACGAAATATCTATTTTTCACTCATCCAACTGGTAATCACAATTTTATTATGAATTTTATGCAAGAAATCAAATTGATTTCCAAATTAAAAGTCAAAACAATTCCGATTCAAAATGTTCCTAAAATTGATGGAGTGCAATAAAAATGTAATTGTCTACGAAAATTTGCTTAATTAATTGTTGTAAGTGAAAATTGTACAGATTTGTTTTCGGTGAGTGAAGCATAACAAAAAGTGCATCCAAAACGTTTACATTTTTCCAAATAAGATGAAATTTTGTTTCTTTTTTCTACAAACGACATCACACATTATTAATGTTAATTCGTTTTCTGATCTTAATCGATTCGAAACGGTTACGTATTCCTTGCAGAAGAGCGTTCCGAATAATGAAAGAAATAAATTAAATCTCGAAATGATAACGATGACAACAACAAACGATTGCAACGACTCAGATATATTCGACATTTTTGTGTTCAATTTGAGCATTGGCCAATTCAGTCATTTTTGGATAATTAACATTTCGTTTCTCAAGCTCAGATTGAGCCCATAAAATTAGTTTAAGTAAATTAACGATTCGTGGGCTGGTTACTTCACAATGTTCAGTTTTTAAAATTGCTGCATTCAATTCACTGGCAACCTTTTGGCGATGTGATTGATCTAACAAATCAGCAAATGGACTATTTTGTGGCTTTTCAAATGCCAATAAAGCCAATGTTCGTTCCAATTCGGTTCGTACTTCTGAATTTCGTTCACCTGCTTCTGACATTTTCGATTGGGCAAAGGTCAATGCCTCTTCAATTTTACCATTTCTGAAATGAAATTGTTTTTTGAATTATATAAAATATATGATTTCAAATGAACATTCATTGAACAGTCAAATGAGCATACAAACCGAATCAATTCAATCAAATGTAATTGTTGCAAATGAAAATATAAATATCGATCGTTGTCAAGTAGCCACGGATGTAGTTTATTCACCAAATGTGTTGCTTCTTGAATGCGACCACTTTGTACAGCCTCTCGAATTAAAATTCGATTATCCAACGTTTCTAAGGGCACCGATGGTTCAACATTTGCTTCAGCCTGAAATTTTTCGGCTGCTTCTTTGAAACCCTCTGTTTGTGTGTGTGTGTGTGTGCGTGTGCATGTGTGTGAATGTGACACAAGCCCAAGAAAAATCAATTTTTAGTGTTTAATTCATGAAAACCAAAATAATAATGCATTCGATCCGATGTCAACTTACCAGTTACCAAATAATTCATTATCAATTTATTCATATCAGCTTGCTTAAAATCAAAGTTTTCCAAACGTGATTGCCATTCTTCTTTGGTTGTGGGCTCACCTTTTTCAGAGCTATTGGGTGTTGATGAATGTTGAAGACTCATTTTAGTTTGATTTTTTTGTTTTAATTCACGCAATTTGGAAATACTGCAATCGAATAATCCGATTCCCAATGATTTGCACACACGAAAATCTTTACAATAAATTTTACGATAAATTTTCGTCGCAATTCTTTTGAAATTTCTTTGTTGAAGAGTTGGTTTTTTTTCCTCTTTCTCTTATTGTTTCTATCTTGTGTTTATAAAATGTTCGTGTTTGACGCAATGACTGACATGAAGTTGAATCGATTCCATGTATGATTTTGACATTTAAATTTCAATTGAAATCAAATTTCTAACCTCATTTTTGTGATTCAATTCGATTTGGGTTGCTGTTGTTTTGGTGCAAAAGTTTTTCCAAAAATTCGACAAAAATGGTTATAAAAGTAGCAAGTAAAAAACGTGTTATTCAGCAAATGCATGATAGTGCAGTACACGTATCTCGACTTCGTACAAATATTCCAGCTGGTATGGCTTCACCATCGCCACCACTTGGTTCGATGTTGGCCCAACGGAGTATCAATATCGCAAACTTTTGCAGAGATTTTAATGAACGGACCGCAAATATAAAAAGAGGGATCTTTTTACCGACTCGCGCTAAGGCAATCACCGACAAAACCTTTGAGATGGATATACATATGCCACCAGCGACATATTTCATCAAACAAGCGGCTGGAATTGAATTGGGTACAATAAAACCGGGACATGAGATTGCTGGAAAAATAACACATCGTCATTTGTACGAAATTGCTAAAATAAAGTTACAGGATCCACCAAATGCCCTGTTATCACTTCAACAAATGACCGAAATGTTGGTCGGTGTTGCACGAACATGCGGAGTTGAAATCGTTCGCAATTTGGATCCAGAAGAATATGGAAAATTCTTGGAAGAGCGAAAAGTAATTGTTGCTCAACAAAAAAAGGAAATCGAGGAAGCTTTTGAAGCAAAAATGTTGAGAACATAAGTGAAATACAGAGATGCTATTGTAGAATCGACAGTAGTTCAAATAGAATGCAAAATTGTGAATTGAATAATAAAAACAGAATAGAAATCTTTATTTGATTTTGAAAATAAAAATGAATTCACTCAACATTTCCATCCATGTCTTCTTCAACAAAACCGCTTTTTTTCTGCGACTTTTGTAGTTTAGACTTTTTCTTGACTGTCGCAATTGTATTGTCCATGCTTTTTCGCTTTTTATTCGATTTCAAAGATATTTTCGGCTCAGTTGTTTTGGTCGTTGTATTGTTTTTGTTTTTGTTTTGTTTAGCCTTATTTGTTTGATTTTTTTCTTTTGGCCCAATAACAATAGTTTCCTCTTCGTCATCTTCTTCAATCACAACTTTTCCAATATTTTTTACAGAATTTGCATTCGTTTTAGTTGATTTGACAGTTGATTCTTCGGTTTCAATTTCCAAATCTTCTCTCTTCAAAATATATTCATCGGCAAAAGCAGCTAAATTGAGCATTGTCAGACAAATCGGGCGACATCCAATGTTTGTCGTGCACAGCTCTGTTATTTCTTGATTTTCAATATTCACAGTCCATACGGTGACATCACCATTACTTGAAATCGATGCTAAATGATCATTTTCATACCAAATTCCTTTCACGCGATTCTCGTACATTTCGAACTTTAACGGCTTGAACGAGAAATTATTTCGTATTATGCTTTGAAGAATGTTCAAAAATAAAAAAAAATTAAAATATTCTCACCTCATCGCTGTCCAACTTGCACCAATATAATTTTCCATCATTCAATCCAATTAAAAGATTGTCGTCATTGAGCCAGCAAATAGATGTTGGTTTTGCTTCACATGGGATAGTTTTGATTATTCCAGCTTTTTGAACACTCCAAATTTCAACAGATTTGGCTCCAGTCAGAACGAAATTCTCACCAGACGGACAGAATTCAACATAATCAATGGTAAGACCTAATTTTGATTTACTTTTCAAATTCGTTGTGAAAATCTGAAGGAAATAATATATATATTTGATGCGTTAATGGACAAATTAAATGAAGTCTCAATGAATGGAGCTCTTACTTGTCGTCCCTTGACTAAATTCCATGTTTTTAGTGTTAGGTCAGCACCCAGAGTCAATGCCAATTTACCACTCGGATGAATTGAAATGTGTGTCACAGCTTTTCCACCATGTGGAGCCTTCCATAGTCCTTCGGATATCCATGAACCAGCACGTGTTGCGGCCAAAGATCCATCCGCACTAGCCGAAAATAAATGTGTTTCATCTGGTGTGAATCGCAAATGATTAATCATCGCATTATGAATGGTTAATAGCTGAACTTCTTGTCGTTTTTTCATATCATAAACATTAATACGATCATCAGAACCACCCGACGCTAAATATTTTCCCTTGGCATGCACCGTCCGAATGGATCCAATGTGCGCATGGACGGCAAACGATTGATGAAGCGAATAAATATCTCCATCCTGTAAAATTGAAATTGATTTAATTGAATTGTTAAATGACTAGCATTTGATGCTAAATGTAAATTCACCTGTTCGACTTTATAACCAAGCAAAAATTGCTCGTAAGTTCCTACAATTACTTCCAAATCGGTTGCCATCTCGATTAAATTCAAATGTTATTTAGTTATTCATTGCAATGGTTGAGGTTAAGTTTGGCAATCGGTTCAAATCTTTGGTTCACACGTTCAATGTCTATTACAAACGGTTCATCAAATTAGGCGATAATCGCAAAGTTCATGATCATCTGAATATGAAAAATACTCACAAATATATTTAAATGGAAAATGGGAAAAACAGTGCATTCGATTCATCACTGTTTGATAAATACAATATGAATTGAACTGGACTCAGCTATTCGAAAAGTTTACGGTTGAATGTGAACCAAACAATTTTTACGTATTTCGTATGGTAGCCATGCGCTTTTAGTTCGATAAATGACCGCGCCTATATGCGCCATGCGTATTAGTGAAATGATGCTGTCATTAAATTTTTCTTTCTTTCTGTGTTTGCTGCCATTAGTGTGAACACATGTGTTTTTGTTAATTTTCCAAACGACGCAATACAATAAAACGTAAACGTTAATATAATTCAATTAATTTCAAACATCAAACAATTTCAATTGCGTTAACAAAACACATAAGCCAAAATGGTACGTGCACCAGGTGATTTCAAAAGACCAGGCGAAAATGGTCATTCAAACTTTAGATCTGGGGGAAATCGTGACAAAGGTAAAATTGGTGCACGCTATGGAAATGGTGGTGGTTCACGTAATGGAGGCGAACGAAATGGTTTCGGTGGTAAGAAAGCTGTTGGTGAAAATTCATCATTGGCAATGCCTGAATGGGCTTCGATTGAGTTGAGCGCATTCAAAAAGGATTTTTACGAACCAAATCCAATTGTAACACAGCGTTCAATGCAAGAAATCGAAGCATTCAGAGCTGAGCATAGCATTACAATTCGTGGACGGGCACCAAATCCAATTGTTAATTTCCATGAAATTAATATGCCCGATTATGTAATGAATGAAATTCGTCGCCAAGGCTATGAGAAACCAACGCCAATTCAAGCCCAAGGATGGCCAATTGCATTAAGTGGGTCAAATATGGTTGGAATTGCTAAAACTGGTTCAGGCAAAACACTTGCCTATATTTTACCAGCTATCATTCACATCAATAATCAACCAAGATTGTATCGCGGTGATGGACCCATTGCATTAGTTTTGGCCCCAACGCGTGAATTGGCTCAACAAAGTAAGTAGAAATTTTTTTTTTTTTTAAATCATGAAAAAAATTGAAAATTGTTGTACAAACAAACGAACAAATATTCATTCTAATGGCCAAACATTTTAAATTGATTGATATATATATAGTTCAACAAGTCGCCGGTGAATTCGGTTCCGAATCACAGGTGCGCAATACATGCTGTTTCGGTGGAGCCTCACGTGGCCCACAAGCCCGTGATTTACAGCGTGGATGTGAAATCGTTATTGCTACACCAGGACGATTGATCGACTTTTTGGAATCGGGACAAACAAATCTTAAACGTTGCACATATTTGGTACTTGATGAAGCCGACAGAATGTTGGATATGGGTGAGTAATATTTCATATTTTATATTTTCAATTCCATTTTATCTCGAAACAAAAACAAAAAACGAACAAAAAATATCTTAACCAATCGATCGTTTGTTAGGTTTCGAGCCACAAATTCGAAAAATCCTTGAGCAAATAAGACCTGATCGTCAAACTTTGATGTGGAGCGCAACATGGCCTAAAGAAGTTCGACGATTAGCTGCTGATTTTCTTGGCGAAGATTACATTCAATTAAATATTGGCTCATTGGAGTTGTCGGCCAATCATAACATTCGTCAAACATTCAAATTGTGCACCGATGCCCAAAAAGACGAACATTTACAAAGTTTACTTGAATCCATTTACGATGGCAGTGACAGAGATGTGGGAAAAATTATAATTTTTGCTGAAACTAAAGCTCGTGTTGAATCTGTAGCCCGATTTATTAGAAGCTTCGGTGTTCATTGCGTTGCTGTAAGTGAATTTGTTTCAATTATCATTTATTATTCATTCATTCATTCATTCATAAATTTAATGATTAGATTCATGGTGACAAATCACAAATGGAACGTGATCATGTGCTTCGACAATTCCGCTCCGGAAAGGCACGCATTTTGGTTGCCACGGACGTGGCAGCGAGAGGGTTAGACGTTGATGGTGAGTGCTGCAATAATTGTTGCTGCAAATGCATACTTACTTTACTAATATGAAGACATTGTTTTTTAATATAAATAAATTTTTGAATATGAAGGAATCCGGCACGTGATTAACTATGATTATCCTGGAAATTCCGAAGATTATATTCATCGTATTGGACGTACTGGTCGCTCAGACACCCTTGGAACCAGTTACACATTTTTCACCGAAAATAATGCTAGAAATGCTGCTGACTTGGTATCAGTATTACGTGAAGCCAAACAAGAAATCGATCCAAAATTATTGGAAATGGCAAGTCGTAATCGAGGACGTGGTGGCAACAATTTCGACAAGGCACGCAGATACGGAGGCTTTGGTGGACGATCAGGTGGATTCGGAAGACCAAATACTGGATTCGGTGGCGGACAACGGAGTGGAGGAAATTGGGGTGGCGATAGAAATCGTTCCGGTGGTTATGGAAATTCAAATGGAAACAACCGAAAAACATTCGATTAAATTAACATTTTACGCGCCTATAGTTAGTGAAGAAAAGAAAAAAAACAAAACAGCAGCAGCAACAGCAACAATTACAACTAAAACAAACAAATATAACAATAGAAGAAAAAGAAAAAGAAAAAGAAAAAAACATTTTCCGATTTTGTATCCATTTGTGTTCTTAAGGCTTTAGTTTAATTATTTTTTTTTTCCTTTGAAATTCTCTTGATGTAAGTAAATGGATTGCAATCGAGTTCGATTCAACGAACAATGAAATGAAAATGTTTTCAATAATAAAATACAAAATTATAATAAATTTTACTAATATATTTCTACTACAACTACACATTGAAAGGAAATAACTTACTTAGTAGATTTCAAGAGAAAAAACAAATTACAATTCTCCTTCTGGAGCGAACAATAACAATCTACGAGGAATTTATATATGCTCATTATTATTGTAATTGATTCCGATGCTCTTTCATACCTAAATTCATGATAAACATAATAAACATAAACAAATAGATAAATACTTGAATGGAACATATAATTTGTAACCATGGCAAAGTACAAACAGACATTTTCAATTTTCCACGTTTTAAATTTCGTTTTTGTCAATAAATAATAAACCAGGCTTGTTTCATGACGGGCGAGAAAAAAAAAATAAATATTTTTCTATTTGTTAAGTCTGTGACCTGTGATGCAGCTGAGTCATAGCGCGAGCAGAATCGAGGACACGTTGGTATGTGTGAATGTGTGACGCATATTTGTTTCGAGTGACAGTTAATCGTTTTGTATTCGTCAAACCAATTGTTTGGTATATGACGTTGTCGATTGACTTTTGTGCATTTTATTTTATTTATTTTTGTATTTTTCATTCAAATTTGCATTGTTTTTAGTTAAGAAATTTTGTTTATAAATGGCCTCATTAGATAAAGTTCGTGTTATTGTTGTTGGAGACTCTGGTAAATATTTCAATTTTTTGTGACCAAAAACAAAAGAAAGTTGGTAACCCACGAATAAAAGAAATGATTTTCTTTTACATGAGAAAAGGCGTTGGAAAAACATCATTGGTTCATTTAATAGCTCACAATGAGGCTTTAGTGTCACCAGGATGGACAGTCGGTTGTTCAGTTGAAGTGAAATTACATGAATACAAAGAAATGACTCCGTCACATCAAACCTTTTTTATTGAACTATTTGATATTGGTGGTTCAATGAGCCATCAAAATACTAGAAGCGTTTTTTATAATCCAACACATGGAATTATTTTGGTGCATGATTTAACAAATCGAAAAAGTCACGAGAATCTACAGCGATGGCTTCATGAAATTGTCAATAAAGATGGCAAAGATTGCTATGATAATGATTTCGATCCAGAATATTTCTTAGGTTCAACACAGGTATGAAATAATTCGCCTAATCTTATTTATTTATTAAAGTTTTTTTTTCAATTGAATTAATTTGAAACGTTTTTATCTCATTCGACAAAATATGCGATGAAATATGTGAAATTCTTAATGGCAAAGCAAACAAATTCAGTTCAAATCGTTTCAGATTCCAATTTTGGTAATTGGCACCAAAGCCGATTTAGTTGATGATGCAAAACGTTTGAAAGAATTGAGCCGCGGAGGAAATATTGGTAAGTGGTGTCTGTTTCAACGGATATTAGACATTAGACATCGGATGATGACTGAGCAAAATGATAATTTATTCATTTTTATTTCAGCCGAACAATGTGGAGCGGATGTGATTTGTTTGAATTGTCATGAATCCCGTAGTTTAGCCAGTGGCAGTACCGATGCAGCTAAACTGAATCGATTCTTTGACAAAGTAATTGAACGAAAATATTTCTCAAGAGGTGAACCACAAGCAAATGATAAAAGAAAATATACATCACAGTTCAGTAATCCAGCACCAGTTTATGCATCAACGTACAAAACAATAGCCGACAACATATGATTTGAGCAATTTATGATTCATCATTCATCATTCACATGTAGACTGAAGTTATGAATTATGTACTTTCATTATTATTGTTCCTTTTTCGAAATCATTCATTTTATCGAAAGAAAAGCCATTTTAATCGATACCAAAACCAAAATGCAATTTTAATTGAATCATTGTGTGTAAAAGAAAAAAAATTTTATCCTGGTGGCCAGTTCATTTGGCGACCACCTAGGAAATGAACATGCAAGTGATATACAGATTGGGCTCCATCTTTTCCATTGTTGATGACGACACGATATCCATTTTTCAATCCTAATTTAGCTGCAACTTTGTGACCGGTCAATAACAAATGGCCTAATAGTTCCGTATCTTCTTCGCCGGCTTCGGAGAGTTGCGAAATTGGTTTGCGTGGAATTACCAGAAAATGGATGGGCGCCTGAGCACCGATATCGTGAAATGCTACACACTGTGAATTATAAAGATAAAAAACGAACATCAAGATAACGATATCAGCAAAGAACAATTTTATCATTTGATTGTCTCAAAAAAGAAAAATCGAGCACAAGTGAAAATAAGTTCAGCTAGTTGTCAACTGGATGTATATTTGAAAGTTAATCTTGCAAAAAATTCAACAATAAAAATAAAAAAATAAAGAGATTCCGCACCTTGTCATCTTCATGAATGAAATCGCATGGGATTTCCTTGCGCAAAATTTTTCCGAAAATTGTATCTTCGGTTGGTTTGGCTGAAATTGCTTTTTCTACTTCGTCCGACATGTTTGATAATCGGTGCACTACTAATATCTGTGACAACAACAGGTTATGTTTTCACACATGTATAAATAGCAATATGAACAGGAATGTCAAAACGCATTGGATTTTTCAAACAATATTGAAAATGTGGCGCAAATTCGATTTATTTTTTCTTCGTTATTCTATGAAACGAAATTCTTAACTAAAATCGTATCACTTTTCAAAAATTATATTACTAAAAATACGTTTGCATGAAAAAATCAAAAAACATTTGTTATCGTTAATTTTCTTGATTTTCATTTTGTGGTGCTGAGTTGCCAGCGCCTAATGCCGATTTTTTCACAGAAATTCCGAACTTTGTTCGCAGTCTCTGTCGAGTTCCCAAATAAATATGTTTTGTTGGTTCGGTTAAATTCCCATATGATCGCAGTCGAGATATTCTATTTTCAATAGATTGAGATGGACTAGGTGTACAATCAATCGGTGTTCGTGTTACGTTATTCAAATTTAAATTGCTTGGTCTCAATGGTGTCGTACTATCCATATTTGACGCATTCGAAATATTCGAAACATTCTTATCCAGTTCGGACCGACATTCTGCAATGTAATTGTCCAAATTTAGAGTCCGAAATTCCTGTCGCAATTTCTCCAAACCATTTCTTTTCTCATTTTCTTTCGGATTCTCGGTAAACATTGTATACTCATTTGCAAAGGCTTGTGGAAAATTATTGCGGCTTGTTGTATGTTGAGGTCTCCAATCCAAATGACTGATGCACAAGAATCGGCCCATTTGCACAACATCATCATAACCATACTCTTTTACGCTATGCCAAAATTTAATGCATAAAAAGTTCTTATGCGAATCGATAAAGAATATCGATTGAAATTGTCCTGGCTGAGCGTCAGTCATCTCAAGCACATATCCAACCGTATCGAATTCGTTGAAGAGTGGTTTAAATGTTCGAGCATCTATTTCGTATAGATTTGTCAATTTTCGTTTTAAATTTGCATGCTGTTCAGTTGGACAATCGGTTAATTCTCGAATCGATGATGTGCCATAGACAGTGATCAGTAAATCACGACCCCACATACCTTTCGCCATCGCCTTTTGTATTTCGATGAAAGTGTTTTCATGAATATTTATTGAATCTTCTGCAGCATTCCAAATGTCTAGTATGGCCATTTTAGAGATGGTTGGATTTTGGGCATCGATTAATCGTACTTTAAGTTTTGGTGTGCTTTTCGTAACTGTTGACCAATTTTTCAATTTTTCACAGGCTAATTTTTGAATTCGTTCTGTCTTTTTGTCATTCATAAGCGTTTGATGGTTTTGTAGAAGCTGCTTTTGGCTCATTGTTAAATTGAGCTATGGAAAAAAATATGCAAACATTAGTAACGCAATGATAACAATAAATAGAAACCATTTGGAAAAACGCACCTCAAACGATTCAGCATCACGGGATGTTTCCAGCAATTTCCACAGATCTTCGCCATTATCAATTTCTTTCAGTTTCTGCGTTGGCAAATCCATGGATTGTCTTGTGACTTTATCTTCCTTTTCGATTTCTTCGTTGGCTTCATGATAGAATTTCTCTGCCATTTCGAATCGCTTATGGTCCTCATTCCGACGGAATCGTTTCTCCATTCTATTTGATCGCATAGCTAATTTAAATGAAAATATAGGACCTCAGCAATTAGCAACGCAACAATGAAATAAATTAATCTCACATGATTTCGTGGAGTCGCCAACAGTTTCTTTAACAATATAAACCAGCGGATATACTCGAACTACGAATGCCCTCATTCTGGATATAAGACCACCTTGTTCATTAACGGAATTCAATGATATCGCAAATGGCCATGTTTCTCTGCAAAAGCCCAATTTCAAATTCCATTTGGCACGACGAGTAGAATTGGCCGCTATTTTCAATGCAACCGCCGAAGACATCTGAAATAAAAGTTCAATGAAAAAGTTTTATTGAAGCATTTTTATAGCAAAAGCTCTCAGCCGCTTTTTTTTACCTCTAATGGATGTGCACCTTCTGTGCACCCATGCAGTTCGGCTCCTTGAATTATCAATTTTGTACCGATTTCAATTTTTTTCTTTTGCACAGCCTTCACTAAAACTGGATCTAATGAAGTGGTTCTGATTGCATACCAGCCATCACATAATTGCAAAGCCCTCGGTGTTTCATTCTCATTAAAAATAGCACTAACAAAAAGAACCATTCGCTTCGCAGCCGAATCATCCATTTCGACAATTCGTCGAATGGCTGGCCGTTCGGCTTTATCAATTTCACGATCATATCGATATTTTAATTGTAACATCAAATTTTCAGGAGTTAAATATCGTCCGTCGTTTCGATAGGCAAATGCTCGATCCATAGCCGCTAATTTAACAACAATCCATTTAAAACTGTTTCGAATCCAATTGTCGGGCACAAGTTTTGGATCAACTGTCGGACACATTAGAAATGCACTAGATATTTCTCTGCATCCGACTCGAGAATTTCCATCCATGATGAGTTTAATGTCGTCGGCCAGTTCAATTCCGTCCACATTTGATCGACACTCTGCCATCGAATAGTAATTCCACATATCGAATTTAAATTTTGTTGCATTTTCAATTGTCAATTCAATCACATTGTCCAGCAATCCTAATTTCCGCAATTCGTCCATTTGAAATTTTTTAATTGTTTTTATGCCAACCAATTGTGATTTACAACTCAAAAGTTTTTCCAAACAAAGTGTTCCCATTTTCGGTAGAATCATGTGTGGTTTTTTCATTGCATTCACTTGCTGCCTTGAAAATGCTTCTTCTCGGGCCAATTTAATATTTGCTGCTATGCATAGAATGTCAGTTTGTGAAATGCTTATATCAAGTGGATTTATTTCACTGACTTCTAAAATGGCCTCAGTTGGAATGCGTTCGATGGGCTTTGAATCTGCAACATACGATATATTTTTGTATCCGTCAACGTCCTTAATATTCAATGATTTGGTTGGTTCTTGTTTTCTTTCCATTGGAGCTATTCGTTTTGGCTTGTTGATTGGAGTTATGCACGGTGAATTCGCATAATTTTTATCATGCAGATTTGGTGTACTCGTCGTAAAAGGATTTGAATTTCGATGCACTTTCGACATAGGCGTTTTGCAAAATATTGGACTTTCAAGAGGTGCTCTTGTACTTGGACCGGCTTCGCAATCCTCGAAAATATTCACTTTCATTCCTTGATACTTTTTGGCAGTGTTTGGCCTAACTGCAACATTTGATCTGGATGCAGCCATAAAACCCATTTGTGGTGCAAAATCACTGGATATGACACTTTTTTGAACATTACTAGAAACGTTATTTATGGCATCCAATTCACTAAATTCATCGAAAACATTTTTGAAAAGTTGTCGTGAATTTTTTAGTTTGGCGGCTGAAATCGCAGCGCTGTTACCACGGCCAGTGAAAAAGCCAACATTTGTGCTTACATTTTTGTAAAAATTATCGGTTGGCAAAACGTTTTTTTGATTTGAATCACATATTGGTGATGAACTTAATTGATTATCACATTGATTTTTATTGTCCATTTTGTTGGCGGGTGACTGGTTACCATGACATTCGACTATTTGCTTACATTCGGCCTCAATTCCAGCAAATAATCTCATTTGTTTTTTCATAGCATTCGCTGAGATGGTGACTGCTGTACCAGCTGCGGTAGAAAAACCTTTGTTCATTTGTTTGGCTGCAAGTGGCTTCAAACTCATCGTATCATCCGTTTGAACTGTCTGATTTTCGCCTTCGGCTTCAAACTGCAACCTCTTTGGTAAAAAGTCACGTTGGTCATTTTCCGCGAATGCTTTTGATGTTGATGGAGTACCGAAATTCATTTTGAATCGTTTATTTGAATTGGCAAACGAATTTGGTGTCGATATTTGTCCGCAATTCCGCTTCGCTGTGGTTGATTTCTTTAGCAAATCTGTGCTTGGTGAATTCACGTAACACAGAAATTCATCATCATCATCGTCCCAAAATTTAGTTGAGACTGCATCAAAATCAACTCGATCAATTTGAGTATTGTTTCGCGATGGGCTCACATTTTCATCGTCCAGACCAAAAATATTATTTTCAAAATATTCGCTGTCCACTTCATCGGAATTTTGTGACCAACTTTTTTCGAAATCCAGATCGAAAGTCTGCGATTGTGTAAAAAATGTACTCAAATTTGTGATATTTTCGATGATTCGGTGACTCGAATCTAAATCCAAATCAACATTAATATTCGGTTCAGTAATCGGAATGGATTCCTTATCACATGGTTCATTGTCCCACAATAATTGTCGATGCTTCGAAACATAATTTCGTTTGTAAATCAATGGATTTCGCTTTCGTGATAGAATTGGCGGCGGTGATTTTAAAAATGATTCTTCACATGGCACAGATTCATCGTCGAAATCATTCAAGATGCTATCAACGATTGAAGAAATGCACGATTGTTCCAATGGTAAATGTTGACTTGCTTGTTCTTGTGGGCTTACTTCTTCGACTGGATCGTTTTGCTGTTCAATTGGCCATTCTGAAAATTGAAAACTCTCATTCATGAGTTCTTGTGCCTGTTCCCTGGCAAATGACAGCTTCGATTGAGATTTTCCGAAATTCGGCGACTTTTCTAGTATCGAAACATTTGTTGGCCCAATGGGCCATTCTGAAAACTGTAAACTCTCATCCAGAAATTGTTGTGCTTCGTGTCTGACAAACGACAGCTCTGATCGAGATTTATTATTCTCTTCCGTTAGATCGTTTTGATGAGTTTCGATGAAATCCTTGACCGTTTTTAATCCTTCTGGCGATTCGAATGCAGTTGGCACTGTTGATTTGTTTGATGGCGGCGTATTGCTCAAATTGCCCAATTCTAATTGCCTGACATCATCAAACATGTCTGTACGTGTATCTAAACATCTATTCGATGTAACTGCATTCCGATCAATCGTTTGGTCTAATAAACCAACATACATATTAACCTCAGTTGGAGGCTTTTTCGAATTTCCAAAAATACTAGCTTTTCCAGAAGATTTTTTCGATGGCTTAGCCGAATTTGTTGATTTCAAAGTCAATTTGCTTTTTTTACGCTTTTTTTTGCTCTGAAGATTTGCGCATCGTCCCAACTGGTTGACTCGAAGGTATGAATTCATCATCGTTTTCCATTTTAATCAGAAAATACGGTAAAACTTAACTTTCATCGCAGCAAATAAAATATAAAAATTAATTCCGATGAGCAAAAATCTCATGTCTTTGTTTACGATATTTTATTGAATTGGAATGTTTTGCAATAAATGTCACATTCAACATATCCACTTTGACAGCTATGAGATCGTGAGTATGTGTGTATTTAAGGTGCATCATTTGAGTATCCTGTCATCTGCTTTACCGATTTCAAATTCAAATTTGAACCCAAATCCAAATCATTTGTAAATAAAACGTTAATTAACTTCGAATTTATATCTATATCTTATATAGCCTTATAATATATGTTAATTTGATATTTTTATGATATCCATTGTATTTGGCTCGTTGCCATAAATGTTATCACCGTATTTTGTTTGCTCGCAACCGAAAAATGTTTGTTTATTCGGAATCTGTGTGATGGAATGCCATCATTGACGATATATATCAAACATCACATACGTTTTGTATGAATTATGGTTATACAATGATTATCCCGAGCCGAGTGAACGATACGAGTCTGAAACGTAATTCAAAAAAGAATAAGCAAACGGCTGATCGCAGTAAATAGGAAAAACTTTGTATTTCTTTCTTAAACGTAGACCAGACAGGCAGCATATTTATCAAAACGATAGTTCAGGAAAAATAGTCAGTTGATCGCAAACCCTATTCGCGATTAGTTGCTTTAAATACGAACTGAATAATTACGAGTAGAGAGACAGAGAAAAAGAGATACATATTATCGTTTCAATTTATGTGATTGAAATTTTCACATTATTTCAATTTTCAATTGTTATGGAATCGAAAACGATTTCAAGTTTTGGGTCAATAAACGATCATTCATTAGTTATTATTGATGGTGGTACGTTCTAAGCACGCAATTAATTTTTTTTTTTTTTGATTACATTTTTTTAAACATATAAATGAAAGTTATGATAACTAGATGTTCGAAAATGAAATCATTTTTTTTTTTTTTTTAAATGAATCAATAACAATGAAAACGAATTTACCTTAATGCAGTCAGGGTCATGTCGGTGATTAATTTGAATTGATGAAAGTTTAATTAGAATACCGATTGTGTGGTGCGTGTTTGTGCGGGTTTTTTCCCAACGAAATCGAAAATTAAATTTTGGAATTTTGATTTGATAAAAAATTATTAGTTCCCATCCAAAAGATCAGAATCAATGCGAAGCGAATCCAGACATTTGATTGAAAATTCAATTTCAATTCGTTAGTCTCGACTGGATAGAATTGTGTCGTGTTGTTTTCAATTCAAAAAGAAATTGTAACAAACGAAAAATATTCCACTGGTCATGCAATAAAAAAAAGAAAAAAAAGAGTCAAAGTGCCCATTATCAAATAAAATTGCAGACAACATAATCATATTAATCAATTGGTTTATATTGTACATCAAATGCTGCGATACATCATTCTTCGCTAAATCTCACTTCCGTTTAATTTTTTGTTTTTAGCAATTTGTTCAATTGGGATCGGTTTATATAGTTTGATGCACGTGATTCTATAACAATTGGAACAAAGTTTAACGATTACTTCTGGTTTCATACAAAACATCGATTATCTCACCATTTAAATTATTCAATTGTCACACACTGACAGAGACAAAAAGCATACCTGACCGAAAAAGACTTAAATTTTTATCATACGAAAAACGCAAGATTGGCACTTTGTTTTGAATAAAATTTGCATGACATTATTAATTGTAATCAGAGTGCTGAACTTCTTTGCACATTTCAATGTGGATTCGCATAAAATATGGGTTGATAGACTAAGACGTGAGACCGATAAAATGTATGGTATTGTTGCTTTATTTTTTGGGTGCAGTAATCAACCTTCGATAAAAATGTTTTAGTTTTTTTTCTGTATACCATTTCACACTAGGCCTATTCAATTCACATGCGACGCAAAACAAAATCCAAAAATAACCATGTTTTTTTTTCTCCGTCCATTTTACATATTAATTTATTCTGAAAATGTAAAATCCGCGCCACAATCCATGGATTTAATCCATTGCCATCAAAGAGTATCATTATGGGATCATTCACATATGTGCATTGAACATTAATACATTCATTGTCTCATATGCATTTCGAAATTGAGATGAGAAATGAGGAATGAGAATGACAATGAAATTCAATTGTTTTTCAATTAATTTTTCCTATATATCATCGAATATGAATCAATTATTAACTCTTCCTGATTATTGTAGATCGGAAACGCCAATAGGCGATCCCATTCTAATAGCATGGCACACGACATTTATATCACAGTTACAAATATATAATAAAATAATTGAAATAAAAATAATCGATCAATTGCATTTGAAAGTCTCGTTAACATGCAGTTTCTCCATCGAATAACTGTCATTAAGCAGCGAACAATAGCCATAATTACAATGAATGAAACATGTTACGTTCATCGATGTGAATTTATTTGTTGTGTTTGTCACCCGAATTCGGAAAAAAAAACAAAGAGAAGCACATGACAGAGGTAAAAATAAACATCGAATAAAAATAAACGGTTGTTTTGGATGTCAGACGAAGAATAAAAGCATAGTGATACTAAATAAAGATAAACAAACGTCACAATCACATATCTGTTTCTATCGATTGATTTAGTGCGACATTGTTTTCATAGCATTTCGAACCTGACCAGAATAATAATGTTTTTAATTCAGGTGGCTTTCGCTTCTCTTAAAATTTTATTAGTCATATTTAGCGAACAGTGCAGTTTCTCTTTTGTGCATTCGGCACAAAATTGATTGGGATCATTTCTCACGGAATAATTGGAAATAATAATATATGACATTATCTGATTTCGTATCAAACATCGTTTTTGAACTTGAACTTGAATTTTTTCACAAATCGCCCCAGTGAAAATTGGTTTTTTTGATGACTTGAGAAATTTGAGAAACTGTGTAAACGATGTTTACTAAACATCATTTTTTATGAATGGGAATTTTTAGCGATGTTGCAATAAATATATTGTATATGTAGAATTTGAGACATTTTTCACATTTTGCTTTCGTCGCACATTCGTAGAATTTGATTTAGATGCGATGCTTATTCCGCTATGTCAGTGTTAAATATTCGTGTGTTTACCTGTAACGCCCTTCACGCGCACGCAAACAAATCAAATCCAAAAGGCATAACACCCGAAAAAAATAACAACTAACAGACGAAACCGAAACGATATGAAACTTAAGATCGCATATGACGTATATGCGCTAGCCGTGAACATGGATTTGTGAGAATGCGATATGATAACACAAAAACAAACTTTGTTTATTCTTTTTGAATTGTATAATTATTTTTTTGCGTACGGTTTCTATTGGAAATTTTAACATATTCCAAACGAATTAAGTTTTACGTCAAAAAAAAAAATTTTTAATTCGCTACATTTTTGTTTGCATTCGGACAAAGTAAAGAATAAATTTCCCATTTCCGCACATTCGTTGTCAAACAGAAAATTTGAGCATTTTTTTTCTTTGGCATCGTAATACCAACGGCGAACAAGATTCGATTCGCCAACTGAACAAATATCATCCGATGGTTTTGTTGAACAAAAATCAGCGACTAAAATGAAATCGAAAATATATTTAGCTGGCCAAAAAAATCCTTTTTTTTTCTTTTTGATGATCATATTTTACCCTTTGCTCCACAAGATCCAAAACTAAACCACATCAAAATCAACGAGAGCCATACAACGTAGAAAAATTTCATTTTTAATGATTCGATTAGCTTCGATTGTGTCACGAACTCGACTGAAATTTAGTATGTTATTGCGGATCACGATAGAAAAGGAATTAGAAAAAATGATTGAAAGATTTATTATTATACATATTATAAAATATTGTCGTAGCGTCTCAAACTGTGATCATTTTCATTTGCCTCGTTTCGTTCGTTTTTAGTCTAGATTATTTCTGCTGTAACAAACGTACAAAGATTAACTAATGATTGTGATAATGTTTTTGATTTCAGTTCCTCGCGTCACAACGGACGGATCACCGCATGAAATTCTTACATTAGTTGCATGCATTTCTGGACTGATCGTGGCAATAATTGTTTTTGCAATCATTTTACTGGTGTTACGTGAACACAAACAAATGGAAACCCATCCAATGGCATGCAAACGGTCAAACGGTGATGACGTCGAAGCTCAATCATGTCCCAAAGATCAACAAAAAGTCACCATTTTTACGATATTCGGATCATCGAAACAGTCATTTGATGTGCGGTGCTAAAAAAAAATTAAAAAAATGAACGCTGTGCGCTCATTCGGCCAAAACCAGTATTTCCTACATGCAAAAATTACCTCGTTTCATTCTCAAGTCGACATTTGTTCGAAAAAAAGAAAATGTTTTCAATTTTATATGATTAAGCAATAATATTAATAAGCAACAAGCATTTACGATAATTTCTAATGAGAAAAAGACTCATTCCACATTCCATGTCGTAGTAACCTAAAGTAACCGAATTAAAAGTAATTTCGAAAATTCCAAGAAATAGACAAATTTAAGGTGTTTTTGATTAATTTAATGACTCGTCAGTCGTCACACATTAACCATTACATGCATGATATTTAATTCCAGACAGCCGACTTCATTTTGTTGTTACGATCGAGGGTGATCAGAGTTAATGACAAATTTAAAATGAAAAACATTTATATTAATTGAGACAGAGTGGCCACTATGATAAGCCCAAACTCAAATCAGATAATATATCGTTTCGTCTCCAGATTAATGATTAATGATCAATTGATTATTATAATAATTATTTCTTATTAATTATCACATTTGTACATTGCATTCAATTTGATAATGTCTGATGAGCTGAGTTCTGTTCGTTGCCCAATCACTCCGACGAATGAGTCATTCTATGACCGAGAAAATGATAAAAATCAAGAATGATAATAAATAAAAAAAAAACTGAACCTGCCTCAATGAAAAAATAAAAATAAAAACACTTACAAATGGAACAATAGTTGCGACACCATCTTTCGAAAAAGCTTGACCACTGTAATGCATCACACTGCTGTAATCATACGTTGTATTAAAATGACTGACTTTATTTGAATTATATTTTCGAAAATTATGTTCTCTTCCTGTTGTTATGTGATCCCATTGTATTTTGATATATTCGTCGCGATCATATGCACTTTGCATATGATAAAATCCCAATGCTTTGAATATAAATATGTTAAATTCATAATCAATCATCTAATTGAATGAGAATCTCAAATTGTTTATCTACCATGTAAAAATTCATGCATTATCGTTCCCAATCGAAAGCATCCCGTATCTAATTCAAAGCTTTGTAAATTAACAATTTGTGCTTCGTCTTGGAATCCAACTTTGGAAAAACAGCCGCTATCATTCTGAAATGTTTTCATTTTGATCAAATTCATACAATGTGTGTGTGTGTGTGAAAAACAATTTGAAAAACTCACTCCAAGTTGAACGAATCCCGTTTCATTGATGCGTGGTTGGAACCGAATACAAGACACTGATTCAATCATATTTAGTGCTCGCAAAATATGAACATTTTGTGCGGTTGTATGATTTGGACTCAATTGATATGGAACGATGTTGTTAGGCCATCGATATTGAATATCAACCAAACCGTTTCGTCTTTCATTATTCAATGCGTCAATTTGCTGGTCATTTAGTAATATATCACCCTCGAAATGGTTACCATATTCAGCATCCACATCATTCGCCTTACCTGTTAATGAAAGAAAACTGCAAATAACTTGGATTTAAAATCTTTCGAACAGGTTGTACTTTGTGTTGAAATTTCGGATTCGATAAAGTTATCCATAGGAAGGGAAAAAACCAATTCGCAGAGCACTAAAGCCACCACCAACGCTATCGAGAACCTTTCCATTTTCAATGAAACGCTAATTCCAAAAATCAAAAGTAGACTGAATGAATGAATGACATGCGCAACTGGCCTTATTTAACTCAACGTACTATCTCAATTTCTCTTATCGTATTGCATTGTGAATTTCACCACGATATTTTAAATCACCTTGTCCGGTCAATGGCTTAATGATTGTACAGACAAAAGCCACATGAATCTAACTAAATGAATGAAAGTGTTTTTTAGTGATGTGAAAAGTATCCGCAAATATTAACCATAAATTAATTTAATTTCAATCATCGATGATGTTATTATTTGAAGTTTGAAGTGTAATCCAGGAATCAGCACTCATGACTTTAGTGATATAAATCATATATATTTATACGATAAACAATCAGGAGCTAATAGCTCAAAATTGCGCAATGGTCGATTATAGTCAGCAATGAATAACTATTTTTTCCCCTGATAGTTAATAAACGTCTTTGTGCCAAACATTAAACAAGATGTTTGGAAATTTATTAATTAAATATACTTTCACGTTGAGCATAAAAGTGCTTGAGATGCCTCAATCATAAATTGGAAAAATATTTTTTTCCTTAGACAGAAACATTGTAAGGTTTACAATTTCATTACTTATTTTGACCATAAATTGGGTTGCTAAATAAAATTTGTGATATCAACGGAAATAGACGCGTCAAGTGCGTATTCTGTCAACGAGCAACATTTTTTGAATTTAAGTTGGAATATTTGGTACACGTGTATCCGTTCAATTGCAGAATTTACTTTCGTTAGACACCGTTAATGATCCGAATATAATCATTTTCAAATTGGAGTCCTATCGAATGCATATTTATATTGGTTGTCTGACAATTTCATTGTTTTCGGAGTTTTTTTTTTGGCGAAAAATATAATTTATCGTCAATATATGTACATATATCTATCATTTGTCTTTTTGAAAACATCTGATAGTTCAACCACGTAAATTATTACTAGGCCTACCTACTATAAAAGGCTCAATTTGAAGTCGGAAATTTCAGATATTATTTTATCATGCAGAAGGCAACAATTTTCGGTAAGACAAGGTTTTCCTTTGTTCTCAGCTCTGTTTCCAGATCTAATATCGAGCTATTTCATTTTAGTAATTACAATTATTATTTCACTTTTTTTTCCGAATTGAACAGTTCTTTTGGCAGTGATAGCTGTAGCATCAGCCACGACTGGAATACATGAGAAACTACCACAGAAGCAAGAAATCGACCCAGCAGGAGATGCCCCCGAAAGCATAGTATTAAATAGAATTTCCAGTCTCGGGCTTCAAGGCGG
>GL501440.1:440426-450514 GCA_000149185.1 Mayetiola destructor
CCAGGCACTTTTGGAATTTCCGCTACTCGAAAACACCTTAGTGTGCATGGAGGCAAGTTTTATACAGAAAAAAGCAACTATTAAAATTAATTTCACGATAAAAAAAACATAACATTTATGACTTTAATTGCAATCTAATATGTTAAATAGAGCAAAACGGAACAATGCGATCGAAGAAAAACAAACATTTACTAAAATATAATATGAGACTCACTAATCGGAACAACCCGCTGGTGTTAGATTATTATCAATATATTAATACACTAACACTTTTTTTTTTATTAAAACTACTCCTCCTACAATATTGAACGGATTTTTATTTGGGAGACCTTATTGGAAAGCTGCTGTTTTGCCGATTTGCAATAAGGTCTCAGATTTTTCCTTATATCTTTTTTTTTAAATAGTTTATTTTATCACTGAAAATGTTTTCAAATTTTTCGCATTCATCAGCGATTCAGTGAGCGCGTGTAACGTAAACGGACCTCATGGCGCGGTGTCACGAATCTGCCATTTTCTCATTTTCAGTCCTGAATCAATTTTTGGTCCATTTTTTGACCTAATGTGGTGACCCCTGACCATGATAGAAAAAATGGCAGTTCATAAACATAAAATTTCTCGGAAAAAACGATCCAACCAGAAGTTTTTCAATTTTTTCACATTTTTTTGAACATATTTCCGAAATGAAGAATTTTCATAGAACGTACTCATAGATTGCTATAAACGCATATATCTCTGGTAATTTTTGTCACACGGCGTTTGTGTGAATATCAATATTAAATGTTTGTGAAATTAGTTTATTGACTCTTGTTATTATTATTTATTTACTGTTTCTTTTTTCAAACAACTAACATCTGAATCGAAGGAAGACCAACTGGTCAGCCGATTAGAAGAAAGAGAGAGAAGTTAGAATCAACGAACTTGGCTCGTGTCTTGCATGAATGAAATTCTACATGTAGAAAAAATACAACGATAGCAAAGGGGATATGCGCATGTAATTCTAAATTTAAATCGACAAATCAAAATGATCGTAAGAAGGAAGTGTATCAATTTGAAAGGCCTATGAATCACATCCTGGAACATCTAATATTATGAATTTGTGTAGAATTAGAAAGAAAAATGAAAGAAAACAAAGTGCCTATAAAATTATCGTTATTATCAATATTGTTATACAATGCGATCACTCAAAATTTGTTTTAAAAAAATGTGTGCATTCAGTACTTGAGTATGTAATTTGATGTCATTGTCGACGATCATGATAGATAATAATAATAATAATAGGCATAAACGAACAGGAGAGAAGATGTTCGGGCAGGGGAAAAACAAACTGTTGATAATAATTAGAATTAGGTTAAACAAATTTCTCGGCTATTCAGACTCCACATTCAATACTGAATGTTTGCCTAGTATTCATCGAATGTTGCAATATGTTGATTAATTTGAATTTTCAACTTTATTTCAATTTAACGGGGCGTCGATACAATACTTTTCAGTAAATTAATTTTCGTAAAAATGGCATCAAAGGCCGATTATTATTATCAAATTAAATTCAATGTTCTATTCAGTTTCTCCGCGATTATTATTTATTATAGAAATAGAAAAAAACACATCGAATGGCGAGAGTTTTGGATTGCATTACAAATATTGAATATTGTATGGCGTCAATGGAGGTTAATTTTGATAATTGCATTAAATTAATTGATTTAATCAGCTAGTTTAAATTGTTGCACGCACGTATGAATTAAAACATTTGTTAGGCATGATGCTTAATCGATCTGTCGACTGTCGACGGTCAACTAGATTTGGCAAATGGAAACGAGAAATTGTTTTGTTTTCAAACCAGAAAAACCATCAAATGCAATTGAATGTGTCATAACGTGCGTCCGTGTACTTTGTAACATAAAGACATTCCATTTGCCAGTTGGCATTTGCTTTAAACTATTATCGTCAATAAATGTTGCAATTGATGTGTGTATACAATTATGGCAGGGCGTATACAATAAGTATGCATCAGAACAATGCTGACACACTTATCCGATAACAAATAAAACAAATGTGTACAAACAGAGCAATGACAAAATGTATTGTCATTCACTTAGCCGACAACTGTGAACAAAAAAAAAAACTACTCAAAATTTTGTTCGTTCAACGATCGCCAACATTCCAGAATATACATGTATTTATCGTTGTTCAATTTGATATAATAAAATCTGTCGTACGACCAAATAAATATACACAAATATTTGCTTCTGATTTCTAGAATGAGCTGGCTGACTTGGTGATTGTCGATGATTTCATTCCGCTGATGATGTTGTTTTTGCGTTTTAAAATAAAAACGAATAATTCGAATAAAATCGCATGTCAATTGGTGATGTGTTTTGTATTTTGTATATGGTATATGGGGATTCCACTCATGATTAGTGGATTATATATTTTCATCTTTATTTGCTTGTTTTGTGAAATTTATGGTCAACGCTTCGATAGCAACTAAATTACAGTATTTGTTACGATAAGAAAATGGTAAATCGTTTACGATTGATTGGAGTGTTTGTTCATTGTTGAATGCGGTTTCATATTTTTTAATGCATTCACCGATCGATGGCGGATCCTTTTCATATGAATCGTTCTCAATTCAATTATAATTGATAATTTATGGAAGGTTTTCATATAAATGAATTTTTTCTTTTTCGGCTTGAATATATTGCTTTAAATTATTATTATGATTATAAAAAAATTAAAATAAAATAAGCGTTAATGTCAATGCATGAAAACATAAATAATCATCGAGACAATGATTGATCAGCAATGGCTGATATCGCCGTTAACAATGCAATCAGAGATAATGAAGAGCTTTGAACATCAATCAAATGTACACGTCATGCGAATGACTGCTGACTTCTGACTACGAATGATACATACACAAAGTACATATTCCATTCCCGGTTGAATGTGTGAAAGTACAGCCCGCTTCGTCTGCTTCTCCTTTTGCCACATTTCGTACCAAACAATTTTTGCTTTCGAAATGCGAACGATGTTTTTGCTGACTTCTTTTAACTTTCTCGAAATTTCAGTCATGACATCGTAATAACAACAATCAATTTGTGAATTTGTTTGGCAATCGGCCAAATACTTTGTACCTATCAAAGGTTGTTGTTCTTTTGTTTTGATCGTTGACTATGTTCTGGAATCGAAACAATGAATTTTGAAACTTGTCAAGGTCGATGTAATCTTAAACTCGACGGTATTTCGTTATTTTTCGTTTTTCGTCTACTTGAAAGGCAATTTGCGGACAGGGATCGGATAACGTTTAACAATTGATGTTCAATGTTCATGGACTTTCATTTTCAATTATAAAGTGTATCGTATGTTTTTAAGTGCATTTTCAGCGTCTATGCCGGACTTTTTTTTTTTAACTTCCTGTTTGACCGTTTCAATAACATTTCCATGTGGATTTTTTTTTTTTTTGCTCAAATCGAATAGTTTTGGAAATATATTCACCATGATCTCAATTACAATTTACAACTTTATTGTTATTACTGTTGGAAGACAAAAAAAAAGACAACAACAAATTTCCAACAAAAATATTGTGATGTCTTGAATTTGTGTGAAAATAAAATAATACGTAAAATGAAAATTGAAGAGTCGCAATGAAAAGGAAAATTGTGTGACACAATTTTCATCATATCGTCACTTATTGCCATTGCGCATTTAATTTTATTCTACGAATTGGAGTTTCCTTCTCTTTTTCTCTCTTTTATTTGCTGGCGCAGTTTACTGTTAGATACTTAGAGTTTCTTGCCTCGATGTTTCTTTTTCGTTTTCATTTTCATTATGAATCATAAAACTGACCATTTCGATTGCCTAAAATCCAATCGTGGCAAACATCAGCGTAAACAATTCGATAAAATTCCCAAATTAATCACTCTTATGCGCTCTAAATGAAAACGTTTCAATTTCAAGCGGCGTATTAAAAACAAAAAAATTGAATTAATAATCAGTAATAATCATTGAGTAGACAAATGATTCCGAAGTCATCAGTTAAACACGACAATCCAATGATTTTCATTTTTTTTTATGCACCGAATAATGATTCCAAAGTCGTATAAACCGAAAAAAAAAAGATTGATAGGAAATTAGGACAAAATTTTATTTTTGTTTTGCTTGGCATTTGTGTTTTCTTTTTCACCTTCATCCATTTTAAGAATTTTTCTGTGAATAACTGATAAAATCGTTGCGATTTCTAAAAATCAAATACGTGCCAATTTTCGAATGCTCAACACAGCGCCGTCAACATCAAACAGCTGATACAAAATCATTTATTCATTTATTATTATATTCGTTTCTTAAACTTACGAATTTGAATTCGTTGATTTCTGTTGATGGCATTTGGGGTCTCTCACTCTCTCAACAATATTTATATTTTATACTATACATTCAGGCATTGGAACTGTTTCACTTTTTCGACTTTTTGTTTTATTATTTTTGGTTTGAAATTAACCTAATCAATCATACAGGCGATTACTGCAAAATCATCGTTATCCAAAACAACAATTAACGTATTGCGTCCAACAGAAGAAAAAAAAACAACAAATGCATTCAATAACAATTTTTTCCACTCAAAAATGAATAATATTTCTTTGTATCACACAAATGCGTAACAAATCCACAAAATATTTTCATTTCACTAGAATTATTCCGTTGTTGAAACATAAAGTTAAATGAACAGTCAACACAAAAACTTCCTAGAAATATTACAATTCCAAAAACGAGAGTAAAAAAGTTAAATAAAATAAAAGTTTACTCGAAAAACAGAAACAATTCCATCGTTTTAGTAAATAGAAGAGATTTATTTTTTTCTTTTTCTTTTTGTGTATTTCTTTTGAGACGCGAATTTGGTTAAAATAATTGGACGTTGTTACATGTGAAGTGGGAGAGTGTATACTGAAAACTGTTTGTAAAACTTTGTCAAGCGTAACACATAACGTTTAGCTTAATAACAAGCTGCTGCTCATTTGTATGTGATTGTTAATAGTCCACAAATACTAGCAAACCGGACGATCGAGTGAATAGGTTTGTGTGCGTTTTTAACACTGTATTGTGTTTGAAGAGTCGCAAGTGAACAACAATACGCTATCCATTTGCTATAATCGAGTGATACCGTTAGAGTTATAGCGATGATGATATATTTCGTTTTGTGTTTTTCGTTTCACATTTTTATATATCAGTGTTTGGAATATTAGAATGCGACACATCTACTGATTACTGACGACACCAATATACTTATGCATACGTATGGTGTTAACGAGCTGTCTCCGCATTCAAACACTTTCAGATCATGTTTCGAGTAAAATTCCAAATGTTCGATACAGCCGTACAGGTTCATCGAAAGCTGTTTCTTATAAAAGCTGATGTGATAGCATTTGTGCTTCGTTGTTTTTTTGACAAATAAAGCACACACATGTATAATCCATCTCTCATGGCATTAAAGAAGAAAAGAAAGAAAAGCCAAACCAAACCGAATCGAATAAAACAAACGAACAAAAAAGCATCGCTCGGTGAAAGTAGGGTAAATTTGTTGAGTAAGTAAGTGTGGAACTACTACTATAAATAACATCATGTACAGTACACCATGAATACAATTTTTTTTTTTGTTTCGAAATGCATAGCCGTCAATTTGACGCAATGTTATAATAATACAATAATAATAAACTTTGCGTACCGAGGGAATGATATTTTGCATTTATTGCTATCGTATTGACTCTATCGATTGGCCACAGCGAAATGACTAACATAATAAATTCCAACATTCCTCATGCTCGATACATGATTTGGTTTTTCTTCGGACGTTCGTTTTGTTTGTTCGTTCGTTTTGTTCAATTTCATTTTCCATTGTGTGGTTGTGTGAATCAGCATGAGAATTAGTCAATATGCTCAAAACTAAAATGATAAAATGACCAAATTCCAAAGTTCAATGTTTCTCAATCATCAAATCGATTTTTATTCCGGAAATTACGTCGAATTTCTCATCGTCAATTGAATAGGATGTGAATCGTTTCACACACAACAATAGATCTAAATAATATTAAATTTTTGCAACATAAAAGCTCATTAAAGTAAACACGAGCCGTTTCACTTCATTTCATCTTTCTTTTTTCATTATTTTCTAGCGAAATTCTATTCGTTAATAATAAAATGGAAATATTTTGCGTGCATCGCGACACAATATGGATTGAATAATAAATTTTTCAAAACTATGATGCGGACCTCTTGCGTTCATCGTTCATCGCTCATCAAAACGGTAATTGTGGAATAGTGAATAGAAATCGATTGTGGTATACAAAAGATACGATTTCAATATTATAATATATTGTTTGTTGTTTATATTTGGAGTGGTGTGAGTAATGGCGCGTGTAAGTTGCATATATTGTATATAAAATATTATATTAATTGGAGGGAGAATAGAGAGTTTTCATATCATTACGATGCAAAATAGTTGCTTTTACTATATATTGTAAAAAATTGTTTTCTCACTTCCATTGAATCCGTGCACGAACTGCACGCGAATGTCGTTTTCAATTCACCCGAGTGAAGAGTGAAGAAATATGTCCAATATTTGTAAACACACAATCGATTTGATGGGGGGCATATCCAATGTGCAATGTACAAATGCTTTGAGCACGTTTTATGTGCGATTGCATGTATACTGTACATCAAGAACCAACAACTCGTAATAATGATAAAAATCATATACTAAAATGCATGTGTGGTGCAATTGAATAGTCTGTTTCAATGCATTTCATGCAAAAAAGAAAAAGAAGATGAAGAAGAAGAAGAAGAGCGAAATGGTAAAAATAAAATCATAACATTACTTATGATATGCTCAACACCAAATGCAACGACGGAAATGAATAATATCAATCAACATCGACTAACGGCAAACGCCAAATGCCACAAAATGTGTTTGAATACCAATGTCCAATTCCAATATGAACATTGACAAATGACTGGCAATTTTAATGAAGACTGTAATGCATTTAAGCATTTTGCGACGTAGATTATTACCAATGCCTGAAGCAAATCGATCGACTACGGTTTCGGTGTTGGTTTCGTTTGACTGGAATTTGACTAGTCATGAGACGGAATTGCCTTGAATGTCTAATGGCATTTTTTTCTGCATTTCCAAATAATTTTCACTTTTCAAGTTTCAAATTATTGAACAGCGAGAGGAGAAACAAATGGCATTCGATGCAAATAGCTAAGGAATTTAAAATACCAAAACATTTATTTCATAATTTCCAAGTGCATCGTATATAAAAACCTGTTGATACGAAGAAAAAAGACAAGCGAAAAGCAAAAAAGACTCGCAAAATTTTATCAGTGGAATGCTTTACAATGATGTCAGACAGGAAAAGAAAGACAGACGAATTGTCGTTGAAAAATCTATTCGTGATTCAAAACGAATACTTTGTGTTTGCTGAAGACGTCGTCAGTGGGCTAACATTCATAATATTTATAATCGTTATTTAACATTATAAATACCTGAATACAAGATATGCTACCTACACTGTCCAGTGCCCACTCTAATCTCGATCTACCTGCTGATAGATTTACCATAATACATAAAACAGTAGCGATCGTAAGCTTCCGAACTTCAAATGGAGCGGAATGCATACGGTTGTATGCGAAAATGAAATCGTTTTTTTTTGTTTTTGTTTCGCTAATGACCACAATTTAATAACATCACACACACGCACACATAAATCACACACGCACACGTATTTGAAAGTTTATTATTGACCTTATTTTGCCAAAAAATGAGCCACTGCAAGTTCCTAAGGTTGAGAAGCCGAAGAAAATGAAGGAGCACACGAAGGAGGGGGACAAAAATGAAATGAAAATATGTACTAACGCGATGACAACTGCTTTGGTATTGATCGGAATTTGAAATGAGTGCATGATTTTAAATGCAGAACTACATAATATTAATGTGAATTGTGAATATTATTGTGTATGCGCACACCTTGCCATTTCAATCACTGCACATTCCATATATATATTCAATATTATTCAGCAACTACTATGCAACACTATCTGCGTCTAATTTTTTCGAATTTTATTTTTGTGTTCTGGTCGTTTGCTAACTCTTGCATCGCAATCGAAATCGAAATAGTGTGTGTGTGTGCAAGTGCATTTGACTTGACCTAATTTGCTTTACGTAACCCAGTTTCTGTTTGTGTTAGTCTTGTAATAGTTTCATGCGCTTATGTATTCGCGAGTGTCAAATGAAAAATCATAAAGTCAGTAGCGAAAGCGGATAATATCTAAATTGGCATTTTTCACACAGTCTTCGAAAATTGAATGAAACGATTTTTTCATTGATATTTCAGCATGAAATCATGGAATCACGTATAACAGATGATATTGTATATCCAATTTGCCAATTACAACAACTTTTATGGATTACTTACTTTATCAAATCTTTGCTTTGGTTGCTGATGGTTTGCAGGATGCAGGGCTATATGTATTATTACCTTGTTCAGTGATTATTTTTGTTTTGTACCGAATGAACGTGACCAATTTTTTCTAAAGAAAAGAAAAATATTGTAACAAAAACGGCACCCGTTTTAATTGCTCTGATGTGCATCGTTAGATGCAACAACAAAAACTAATTTAACTACGCCACAATTCATTACATTTTCCTCTTGACTGAATTGTTTTTCAATAGTTTTTCGATCTCATGCATCGCATGTATGCGCATTGATGCATTGAATGTGTGCGTGCGTTCAATTGCATTGGTCGCAAACGATTGTTTCGTCTTTAGCAACTTAGAATACTATGGCATCGTATGAGTCTACGTTTTAATAGTTTTTGATTGTGTATGTGTGACAATCGTGTGTTTCTAGCAACTAGCAACACGACATTTATTTTTATTTAAATTTTCAGCACGAAAATACAAAAAAAAAAAAATAAATAAATAATAATCGATAATTATTTTACGAGTCGCTGTTGTCGTTAGTCATTTGGGTTTTATGGTTATTGTTGGATTTTTTCGTTTGATTTTCTGTGCTTCAGAACGTGCAGAACTGTATCATTTCGGTTGATGCTATCTTTGCCATTTATCAGTAAAACGAATAACAGTCGTGATTATTTGACGATATAGTCCATTACAATCCGATTGTATTTTATCAATTGATGATGGATGCACATTGTGCATTATGCATGCTCACGTATTTCGTATATCAAATCAGGCTATAAATACATTTTTGGTCCCTCCGATTGATAAAAGCTGCACGAACATAAGCTTTTTAACGATGGATGCGTTTACGAGTTTGTGCATCATTTCCATTGACAAATACTATCAAAAATATTTTTATGGCAAACACATACGAATACAATCGCACGTGATTGTATGTGTGTGTACGCCTGTATGTGGCATAGTAAAAATTAAATATATGTATATATGGTTTTTTCCTTTTCTGTGACAATTCTGCACACAAAAAAATGATTGTTGTGGCCAATACGTCATTTGTCGACCGTCCTTTCGCTCGAAAGTATTTTCAGCAAATTTCTGGATCATGACGATTTTTGACTTTGACTTTGTAATAGTTTCATTTGTTTGCTATTGTTCTTTCGTTTTTGTTCTTTCATCAGATTTTCCCTTATCTAGTATCATCGAGACGATTTTTAAGAGCATTCAGTTCACACTGGTATGCCATTGTTATCTCATTCGTTTCTTTTTCGATTCGAAAGGAAAATTCTCGAAAAGAACAATGGTCCGTTGATATGATACGTTGTCCAAAGTAAATGAACATAAGTTTTTCTGAGCAGTAAAATTACAAATGAATCGAAGGGATTATTTTCAATAATGAATAAATGAACAAAAATTGACGACAAAAATGAGAAGGAAACCTAATCGATCAATACATTTTCCATATTGTTGAATCTTCAAATTGCAAAGGCA
The DNA here is from genome assembly GCA_000149185.1 of Mayetiola destructor. Taxonomy (NCBI): domain Eukaryota; kingdom Metazoa; phylum Arthropoda; class Insecta; order Diptera; family Cecidomyiidae; genus Mayetiola; species Mayetiola destructor. The sequence goes on from GL501440.1 coordinate 450,385, forward strand.
GTTTGTGTGTGCCACTTTAAATCAAAGCACCGATTCTTTATCGCACAGTGCGTGTCTCGACGATACGGAATTTCGAATGCAGAAAAAATGTGATGTCACAAAAATGAATGGGAATTTATTTTTTTTTTCG
>GL501440.1:493402-514202 GCA_000149185.1 Mayetiola destructor
CGCAGGTAATTTCGTTGCAATAAATAAACACGATCGCTATAAATGTCGTCTCTGGAATGTGAAGATGATAAAAACAAAAAATATGTAACATAAATCTATTCAATAAGCGAGTATTCAGGTCTTCATTTCACCCTCAAATTCGCCTTTGTAGAATTGTGTTCTCAGAAGATCGCCAAATGATTACAATGGTTTCGGTTATGTTGTTTTGAATGATTTTAAATTCAAAAAACAATTTATTCGCTTTAAATAACAAAAATCGCAAACCAAATGAATATTCGATTCAGGAAAATTGGATTTGGAGCCGCATTTAATTCATAGTCATGTAGCCAAGAAAAAAAGCCGTTAGTTTTTTTTTCAAACATTTGGATATTTGATCCACTAAATTAAATATCAAACATTTGTTGGATCTATTACCACGCGCCATGCGTGAGTGTATGTTTCATATTGTACAGGAATTGGAAGCAGATGTTTACCATTCACTCAGTTCTGAGCTCTTCGATATTCATATATTTTGGTTTACAATGATCGTTTTATTTACGATGTTCGCAGCCGTTTTGAGTTTAAAATAGGACAAATTTATGAAAATAGCATATGAACAATTTTGACCTATTCCACAGTGGCTGCTTGAAATGCCAATGGTTTATGCATTTCAGTTTGTGTATAGTTTTCAATTTTTCAATCTTTTTTTCTTTTTTTTTTTTTGCTCCGTTACATTTCGTAATTTCTATATTTACAAATGAGTGCTCGTTTCGGGATCGTATTGTATCGACGATAGAAAGTGGAATAACAAACGTTTACTACTTACTTGGGTGCCGGTTCGCCTTCGGCTTCACATTCAATTAAAAATGGTTTGTCATTTTCGTTCGATTGTTGTGCCACTTGATAAAGTAATTCGTCAGTCGGTGGCTGTTTAATTATTCTAGGCGGTGAGTGAACTGCAAAACGGAAAATAAAAAAAAAAGAATTATTATTTATTTCGTTGCAGTTCTACTGCTTCCACTCTGTACTGTTAAGTGATGAAGAGAAATGAAGTGAGAATTTCATATGCATAAATTTTAATGCATTAAAGTCATAAATTTTAATAGAATATTACTCTGGGTTCAATATGCAAATGCATTCGTTACCATTTCACCGATGAATGACTCATTGGAAACTATATGATTATTGTATTCATTGTACAATAAACAATATCCATAATGCGAACAATCGAGTGAATTAAAACAAAGATATTCATTGAAGAAAATCAACGTAGGTTGAATAAACGATTAATAATGCTGTCATCATGTGCATTGAATGATTAAGTAACCGATAAATTTTGTTCAGTTGTTAGAAATCTTAAGATTGTTGTGAGACGGCTTCGAATGCATATATCCTGCCATTTTAATAATAATTTACTTAAATAAAATTAAAGACAAACAATAAATTCAACTTACTCAATGCTTGGGCATGAAGTGCGGCCAACAAAATCACCAATAAAGTTTGTTTGTGCCACATTATCAAAATGTGTTTCGGTTTTATATTTTTATTTTTTATTTTTTTCCGGGAAAAAAAAATTGTTTATTTATTCGTATCGATATCGTCGATTTCGTTTAATTTCACTTTTCTATTATATATTTTTTTTGTTATTTTATAAATTCATAAAACCATAAATTTGTCCTTTGGTTAAGAAAAACGAAAATTTCACAATTTTGTTAATTTTCTGAGGTCAGCAGACATTTCGATCGATAGAGTAGTCCTATCCATTTCCAGTTCAGATGGAGTCTGTAAAAAAAAGAGGGCATAAATTTAAATTTTAAATCGCAAAATTGTTGTCAAAAAATCAATCAATGTCAGGAATTATCAGATTCGTGCAAACAGAAACCTTTCTCAAGATTTAAAAACTTCAAACATCACATTTTCAAGTGATTTGAACTCGAAATGTAAGAGATTATGGCCGAAGGTAATTCAACAAACTTTTTTCATCTTGATTAAATCGAAAGTTATTGTACGAACAACTTTTCGTGTTAGAACAGTAATTAAACAGATTACAGGCTCACGACGATATACCTGTCTCAAGACGATTGGCGTTCAGAATTTGAGTGATTTATAGTGTGCTTTGTGCTCGGTGCTCACGTTTAATTTTATCGCTTTGTGAATTTTAATGCGATTATCAGCACTAAGCCTTTATTTAGCTGCCAATATCGTGATATTATTTGGGGGAAACGTTTGGCACAATACTTTAAGTGACACAAAAATTATCGATTTTGTTGAACATGTTGTGTTTGAAGCAATGAAATGTCAATATCGAAAATTAGAATACATTCAACTGTGTAAAAAATGCAGTGCCAATGACCGTCCATTTGACCGAGGATATGCTTCGATAGACTATGTAAAAGTTACTAATTATCCAATGCAGCTGACCTAAAGGTAGCAATTTGGCTTCCGTTGAGCTGTTCGTTATAGTTTTTATTAACATTTGCAGAAAATAACTTTCATTTCTTTTCAAACAAAAGAGTAGTGTATCAGCCAACGGCAATGATTTCATTATGAACGAAGTAAACAATAAATTCATGTGCTCTTAATGTTGACATATTCGTAACTCAAAAAAATGACCAAGTTTTTTTCTTATTCATCTGTGAAAGAATGTGATTCCATTTGATAGACTTCAATGAAAGTTAGACATTTTTTCAATTTTTTTGTTCCTTTTCCATTATTTGCTGAACGAATTTAATGCATCATGATAACCTAACGACACGAAAACGTTAATCAAATAATATCAGATTAAGCCGGGCAATATTATTCCCAGACGAAAAAAAAAAAAAAACCTTTTGATGCTTCAAGGCAATAAATCCACATGATTTTCTTTGGCTAATCGTATTTTGTTTTTATAGTTTCTCTTATACAGTTCCGGATCACTTCGTGGCTAGTATTTTATAAACTGTAGCCTGAACACCTACGCCAATTTCATCATTATATGGCCATAGAAAGCGGAAAAGAAGCTCTATTTTCGGTGAAATGCTCAAGAGAATGTGAAATAATAAATTTGAATGGATTATAATAAGTGAACGTGAACGTACGTATAGCGTATAGATATAGCCAAAACAACAACCGAATGTAACATGAAATTTGAGCAAAAAATTGAAACAATACAAAAGAATCGAATGAGAGAGGAGAAGACATAAAGGAACCAAAAAACCAGATCATGAATAGAAAAGTCAATTAGACAGATTGTGTTCTATAAATGCTTCTATAACATGCCATTTGAGTATTCAAACATTCGAATATGTATGTTTAAAGCGTATAACGTAAATGGAATACAACTCGCTTCAATCTAATGCTCAGCTAAGTGTGAAAAAAGATGAATTACTTTTGATCGTATGCTTTTGTTTTGTCTGCAGTGCAGTGCAGTGCAGTGAAGAGATGCATCGAATTGTTTTTGTTGTCGATTAAACAATCGGAATAATGAACCAATCTCAAATTACGGGGCTTCATTTCAATTCGGTCTCAGCGTTGAGCTGAATAAAAATCATTGTAATTAAAACGATTTGACCAACGAAAAAAAAAAGGAAAAGTCATCAACATGTATCAGTTGTGATTAAGATGCAACACAAAATTTACGACATTTTTAAATTAGATTAAAGACTAGACATTAGACAAACCATTGCATCCTTTTTATCAATGCTTTATGTCATTGGTTAACGAGCTGAAAATTATTGATGCAATGCACCGAACAACACAATGTATGCTTCATTTTAATGATGCGGGTTACATGTATTTAAGTATGTGCATCAAAATGTGTCGTTGGTTGTTGTTGTCCTCTGCCGCTGATGAACAATATGCATTCCGAATAAAGTGCATCCAATGGGACAAATGAAGTGTGAAAATAAAAATGAAAATGACTGAACTACAATTTAATGGTGATGACAACGATTAATTTCAATATAATTCTTTTCACTAAGTCTATTTCTTTGTTCATTTCCTTTTTATATTCATCTTTCAATTTTAATTAAATTAATTTTCATATTAATCGAACTGACACTGTTTCCTTTGAATAATGACCCAGCATACATGCCGGAGATGATATGAATGGAAATTGAAATTTCTTATTATTTGATTTGGGACTAGGAATTGAGAATATATAATTTAATCCAATTGAACATGACCATGTCATATCAGCACAGTATCACAAACATCATCGATAAGCGCCATTTATGGAACAAATTGAAAATTTGATTATGATGCAACAACAATCCATCATGGATTATGGATGAATTTTTATTCAAAATATTATATTCAAAGCGAAAATCCTTGAAAAAAATTCCACCAAAATGAAACGCCGAATTTCGACTGATGCAAATTCGGAAATATATGCGTTTAGCGATTCGATGTCACAAACATTGACGGAATCTACTATAAAACTGGTTTGAAAATAAAATGATGTCATCAAGGAATGAAATATTTGGCAAGATATTTTCTGTTTCTTTCTGTGAGCGATGGCATCAGTTGTATATTCAATTTCCTGATACATTTATGCGTTCAGAATTGAGAGACGATTTTTTTTTTTTTTAGCCGCAAATTGAGGCAAGTTGTGACTCGTGAAGCGATGAATATTTCTTTGTATTTCGATCGCTATTCACAATGATGTAATCTATCTATGTTTGTTCATGATACGAACGGCGAATACATTCGATTCGAAAAAAAAAAATTTCATCGAAATTCACTATCATGCATTGTATGCTTTGCCCTCTTTTCTCGCTGTTCATTGTTTCGTCGCATAGTATTTTGTAATGTATGACTTTGGAACATGCAATTTGCAGTTTTAATTCTTAACTGAAACTGAAACTGAAAATCGGGTGATAATTTGCAATTGATTTGAAAACATCGTGATATCACACACACACACAAATTCATTTGTATTTCGTATTTATTCAATGACATTCTTGCTTATGAAACAATACAGTAAATATTCAAATGATGTCATTTGTCATTCGGTTCTATAAATGTCATGCCGTTGAGTTTTCAACAGCACGCATACACACACACACACACACACACATTGTGGACAGTAAAATGGTTGTTGTTTTGCTTTTTAAACGGTTGCTAAACTGCACAAAACCGTGTAATCTAAGACTTTCGAATTTTGCTGCTGTTTTTGTTTACACATATCCTTGTGACAACATTCACGATTCTATACGGAATCGGTGAATCGGTGAAAACAAAAAACGTAGAAAAATATATTATTCATCTTGGTTGTTTTTTTCTCAAACTTTAGAAGCAGCCTCAATGTTCTATACGGTTGGCTGAGCACGGATCGTTCTATTACATGTATTGGAGCATCAACAGTCAACACTCAATAGAATTTTTTTTTTCTTTTTCTGAATCATATTTCTCTGACTAACGAACGAACGAAATGCGCGAAAACGTATTATTATAAAACTAAAATAGGTCATAAAGAGAATCACTTGAAAAATGCCCGCTGGTAACGAGATGTTGCGTTTGAAATTTGTAATATGTACATATGTATCGAATTTTAAGCACATACTCTTTTTTAACTTTGTTTGGCTAACCCGTGCAGGCACTTCAAGTCAAATAATTCATTGAAAATCATTATTTGGAACCTAAACACAATGGGACGCATGTCAGTGTCGCAACTTTCAACAGATTTCAATTCACTCAAGCATAATAACCAAAATATTAGCTGGGAGCTGCTACTCATGTCACACATTATTCTCTTTTTTTCTTCTCTTTTTTTTTATCAAATTATTATTTATTAAATGGAATCATTTCGAAATGCTGACAAGTGAATATGAATTATAATGATTACATTGGATCAGTAATTAGTTGGCCGATGAGTTATTTTTGTATTATTTATTTGCGTACCGGTATGCAATCGTTAATAATAATTGACATGATAACAAATCGGTAACATAGCATGGTTAAAGAATTTTCCTTTATTGTCGACTTTGAAAAAGCATGATATCATCATATTTGGATTAATGCTTTCATTTCGATACGCTGTTGGCTATTTGGAAAAAGAAACTATGTACAAGTTTAGTGATCATTAACGAGTTCGACTGTCTCGGACATTTCGGTAATTGTTCATTCCATTTTATCATTACTTTTCCATTCTAGTTCCAGTTCATTCTACTCATGTAAATTTGATATTTAGATGGTCAACTGAAATAACCGAATTCAGAAATTTTACTTTACTTTCTGTGTTTGTCAATGCTCGGTTTTTGTATTGATTTTCCTATGCGATATTCTGAATACATAACCAAATGACCACTTATTATTTATTATTCACCGAAAATATCGTTCGTTCGTAACATATTCGATTATTTAAAACTATTGTGGTTCATAAGTGTACGGATCACGATTCACTAGACACACATTTTTATGTATATGTATAAAGTTTTGAATAATAACGAATTCATTTGGCCTGACTGTCGGAATAGGTCGTCGAGAATCATCATCAAATTAAATGAATGAAAAGAACGAAAAAGACGAAGCGCAAGAAACAGAAAATTAACCAAAATCAAAAAATTGACTTTATAAAATTTTTGAGCGTCCGTCTTCCATTATAGTACATGATATGCATATTAGAGAAACAGACAACGGTCATTTGTGATGGACTTTACCCATACAAACACACAAAATGGATCACTCACTCACATGTTCACAATTCAAAAATAATACAAACACGAAATACGATACCACGATACGTATCTACTATAGGCGATGGCAGAGTTGATGTGAGAGAATTGCTCAACGTGTTTTTTCATATTTTGAATCGATTTGACTCTTTCTTGCTTTTATTCGATGGACAATGAACGCGGCACATAAGTATGTGTTGTACAGAGCACGCATATAACATAGCCAAACATCGAATAACGAATGTGAAAACAACCAAAATGAGAAAAAAAAGAAGAATGAAAAAAATATAAAATAAAAGCGTATCATAATTATATTGGATGAAATGACGTCATCTTTTGTATGTATGACTCGAAAATAGTTTTTCATTCTTGTTTGTCAGTGAATATTTTATGTTGACTCTTATTTGGCATTTAATTCGCTATTCGCTTATGGTTTTGGATATTTTAGGTAGGTGATGATATCGAATTTCGGACGAAACAATTGGCGTAACGTGACACCAATTGAATTGATAGTAGTAGTAAGAATTTTAACGGAAAATGAAATGCTGAACCAAATGCATTTCTTCAATTTCGATTAAGAGATTCTTGAATAAATGCCGTGGCGATGTTTTGTTATTTGACACCCGAAGCCATCATATGATGCCATTTTCTTAACTTATATCCATCATTTAAAATTACCAAATGGATTTTATGAATATTTAATTTTTAAATGTTTCATCATTATTGTTTACACTGGTGATCAAACAGGAATAACGAAATTCAAGATGTCGATCATCAGAAATGCTTCAGTCTTTACCGAAAGTAAACGAATTTAAATTAAACACGGTAAACGTTACATTTCGTAGCCACAGTACATTAGTATACACGCCCAACAGCATGGCTATGTAGTTACAAATTATACATACACTTAAGTATCTGCTAATGATTCACCGTCGTCATATTTTTCGATCAACAAATTAATATTTTTCTATATACATTCGCATACATATAACAGCACATAGTATATTGTCGATTTCTCCTCTGTTTGTCGGTTATATTTGAAATCTTCTTTGGAAGATCTATAATAATTGATTTAATTGGTTTCAGAGCCAATTCAATTTTCCATTCTGAATCGATCGATGACTATTTACTTTGGTTTATTTATGGAATTCATTCATTCAATTCGAGCATTGGAAATTCTCTGTTTATTTTGAATCATCCATTTTCCATGAATTTTCGCTCATTTTTTTTTTTCAAATGAATGAGCGGAAGATGAACAATGGGCCAGGTGGAAGTAGAATGAGCATAGATTTCCTTCCATCCAAATAGTAAAATAAAAAGGTTAATGCAAACAAAAGAATTATCGCAAACAATAAATTCCATGAGCATAGTTTGTTTGTTTTTTTTTTGCAGTACTGGTTGTCTCACCAAATGCATTCACTATTGTATAGGCACAAGCCAAGAAAGTTTTCGGTACCACCTGCTGGCCTAATTGTTTCGGTTTTATTATTTCGAAACGAAAAATGCACACATTAATGTTATACGAAACTAAAAAAAACCGAATGAAAGATACAATTTTAATGATTTGAGACGAAAATCGTTTGTGACAAACAAATGACAATACTGAAAAATGAACAATTTTGCATTCGAAATGTTTTCAATAATAATAATAATAACAGTATTTATTTTAATCTCTGAAAAATATTTGAAAAATATTCGGTGTTCCCGTTCAATTTATTTTCAAAACACAAAAGATTCAGTGAATCGTTTTTTTTTTTTAGTTTTTTTTTTTCAAAACATATTTCGTTCAATCAAAACATAATTTCATTCGGAAGAATATTTCTGGCGCCTGAAAATTCGCAAAATTTTTGCCAATAAAATCGGAGGCATTCATTGAATAATATAATTTGATGCTTTTTTTAGTTTATTCACTCATGATTTGTGTCCATGGAAAAGTTGAACGGTTCAAGAACACGCACTATTCAATCGTAGTTATTCATCGCAAACTTGTATGTTAATCGAAACACTCAAATAAAAGCAGAAAGAAATCTATATTAAAGCATTAATTCCGCGCGCCCGATTGCTATTACAGCATAGGCATATATAGACTCTCTCTCTCTCTCTCTCTTTTCCTCTCTCTCGCTCTCAGACACACATATTTAACCCGTTTACGAATTATTTCCATTTTGATAATTCGTTTTTTCTTTAGATTTTTTTCATTTTCTGTAATTCGTTTGGTTTTTCGCTTGGATATTTTTTATCGTATTTTGTGTGAGGTTTTTTCTCTCTCTCTTTTTTTGTTTTTTGCATTGGCAACTATGAACACACCAGCGAAATGTATTCTATTCAAATGTTGACATTGGATATCTGAGTCCATCGGAAATCTTCAGGTCAAATTTATTATGTTATAAAAGCGCGAAACACACACTAAAATAAACGTTCGTTTCCATTTATCACAATACATATTCATGTGAATTTCGAATGGAAAACACAAATAATCAAAATAAATATGAATTTTCCTCTTCATTCACTTCTCACTAGATCCAATGTTGATGCCGTACAATTCTTGTATTTTCTTCAATGTATAAAAGAATCAATCATTTTAACATTTCGAATTACACCTTTTCGATGAGTTTTTCGTATCCAATTTCTGTAATTTGTTTGTTTTTTTTTCTTGAAAATGGAACACCGAAGATTTTTCCCAAATGACAAATAAAAAATTTTCTATCAAAATATCGGAATAAAACTTTACTTTTTCACCAATGTTGTTTAGGCGTGGTACACACTACGGCCATCGTACCTTTTATTAAATTCACTACTAAATTGTGTCGACAAAGTAGTCGAATCGGAAACAAAACTCCTATGTGTTGTAGCGACGGTGTCTGTGTGCAAACTGTTTTTACTGACTAAAATTGTTCGTTAGCCAAGTCGGGCAACGATTTTTGGTGTACGAGTGCGAGCGCGTATAGAAAGAGAAAAGGTAATCTCATATTGCCAACACCAAGAAAATTAACTTACAACGCAAATACAGTTTGTGTTTTGCGTTTCTGTGTAGTGGTTTGATATCGTGAATATTCTTCACGACAGTGGTTTCATATCGAAATTCGTTCGTTTTTATTGATTTTTTTTTTGATTCGAAAATTATCTATAGGAACGTTGAAAAGGTTTGAATAAAGAATACAATCGACATTTTGATACTTTTCTCAATGTAATTCAATGTAAAGAAATGATTTTCAATCGATTCTCATTTAATCCAATCAGAATTTGTGGAGTAAACAAATCAAATTGAAAAACCTTTACCAATGAAATGAACCCGTGTTTAGTCACGAGCACATGGTACTCGAACATATAAATATTATTCCGAATGGATCAACGGCAATTCATTCTTTTGACAGAATTCAACGTGTGAGGCTGATCGAGAACATCTCATCGAAAAATCATCCTAACCAGTTTTCATTCAAAGTTATCTTCTTTTGCAAAGTTGAACATGTCTCAATTGCCAAACAAAGTTGGTGAGTATTGGATTTTGATTACGGTTTTTTTTTTTTGCGAAATGTGAATATCAAGAAAGATTTCATTCATTCGATTAGAATCAAATATTTTAGGTTATGAATACGATTTCATTTCGTTTTCCTTTTTCTTTTTTTAATTGATTGATTTATTTGTGTAATTTTAGCGGATATTTCATTAGCCGAATGGGGCCGAAAAGAAATCGTTTTGGCTGAAAATGAAATGCCCGGATTGATGGCTTGTCGCAAGAAATATGGTGCATCGAAACCATTGAAAGGAGCTCGAATTGCCGGTTGCTTGCACATGACAATTCAAACTGCCGTTTTGATTGAAACTTTGACCGAATTGGGAGCTGAAGTGAGTCTTTTCGACTATTTTTTCTTTTCTTCTATTCATGCATGATTGCAGAATTGATTTCGTGTTATTTTCTTCATTCATTTCAAAAATGAGTCGAGAGGTTATCAGATAAAAAAGAAATGCACGTCATGACAATTCAGTTAATTTGTTTATGAAGAGCATTGATGTTATCGAAGAACGTTTATTTAAAAAAAAAAAAAAATTCGTTTTCAAATGAAATATTTTTTGAATAATTTTCAATAGGTTCAATGGTCATCGTGTAATATATTCAGTACTCAAGATCATGCAGCCGCCGCTATTGCTGCAACGGGTGTTCGAGTTTTTGCCTGGAAAGGTGAAACTGATGAAGAATATCTTTGGTGTATCGAACAAACTATTAATTTCCCAGATGGTCCATTGAATATGATTTTGGATGATGGTGGTGATTTAACAAACTTGGTCCATGAAAAATATCCACAATATTTACCAAACATACGTGGTATTACCGAAGAGACCACCACTGGCGTTCATAATTTGTATAAAATTTTCAAAGAAGGTAATTTGGGAACTCCAGCCATCAATGTTAATGACAGTGTGACCAAATCGAAATTCGATAACTTGTAAGTATGGCGCTTATTATAGTCGTTCGGTCTTCAAAATAATATGGTTTTCTATTCTTTTAAAAGGTATGGATGCCGGGAATCTCTCATCGATGGAATTAAAAGAGCCACCGATGTGATGATCGCCGGTAAGGTGTGTTGCGTAGCTGGTTACGGAGATGTTGGTAAAGGCTGTGCTCAATCACTCCGTGCTTTTGGTGGACGAGTTTTGGTAACCGAAATCGATCCCATTAATGCACTTCAAGCTGCTATGGAAGGTTATGAAGTCACCACAATGGATGAGGTATTATTATTTTTTTTTATCAAGAACATGATTTTTTTTCTAATAAATTTAAGAACAAATGGTATTAATTGAATGATTTTTGTCAATTTATTTTCACTAGGCATGCAAGGAAGCCTCCATTTTTGTGACAACCACCGGTTGCAAAGACATCATTGTTGGACATCATTTCGAACAAATGAAAGACGATTCGATCGTTTGCAACATTGGCCATTTCGATTGTGAGCTTCAAGTAACGTGGCTTGACAATAATGCCACCAAAAAAATTAACATTAAACCACAAGTTGATCGTTACACATTGGCCAATGGGCGTCATATATTAGTTTTGGCTGAAGGACGTTTAGTTAATTTGGGTTGTGCTATGGGTCATCCAAGTTTTGTTATGTCAAATTCATTTACCAATCAGGTTCTTGCACAGATTGAACTCTGGACGAAAAAAGCCGGTGAATATCCGATCGGTGTTCATATGTTGCCAAAGAGATTAGATGAAGAAGTAGCCCGTTTACATTTGGAAAAATTGGGAGTCAAATTGACAAAATTGTCTGTCGATCAATCTAAATATTTAAATGTATCGGCTGACGGACCATACAAACCAGATCATTATCGCTATTAATAATAATGATACAAAATAGTCGCAGTATTTTATTCTTTGTTTTTTTAAAAACAATGTGACTACGATTCATGAGCAAAAGGAATATCAATAAAAATGATAAACAAATCAATTACAAAAACATGTTCTTTGATTTCATTTTAGGATTCCAATTACATCAGTCATTATTAGTTATTATCATCTGTGATGAAAATGAGTTTTTTGAACTTGAGGGAAAGATTACAAAACCTCCGTATTTTTTTGCTGCTGAAACAGTCTATTAGCGATGGCCGAGATTAGCGGAACACGATTAAACGGCAAAGATAAAATCCATTGGAAAGCTGAAGTGGCTTTAACTGTGGCTCTGAATGAGAAAAAACTTCGTAAAGCTGGAGTTCGAGCCTATTTCGTTGAAGTAACAAAAATCACCAAAAACGAATCCAAAATTATTTACAAAAAGAAAATTAATCTTCAATCCAATCAAATATCATCAGCCGAACAAAATTCAACATTTTAGTATGTTATATTCCATTTATTTACATGTTTATAAGCATAATAAATGATAATACATAATTATAATCTTCAGTTAGAAACAATAAATGTTCCAATAAATTATATGAATGTGTCGCAATTGGCAGCCAAATCATTGTTCGCTGCACACTTCACAATCACTGTAATACATTTTCGATTTTGGGATCAGAGTAAAAAAAAATGTTTGTTCAACTTGCAATGATATCCAACAAAGCGTCCAAAGCTATCATTATCCACATAAAGTTTGGAGCATTTGCGCGTGAAAGTTTTTATTTTTGATTCGAGGCAAATGATTTCCAAGTTTTTTTTTTCAAGTAAGTTGATGGAAAGTGTCTTTAGCGATTTCAAAAATAATGAATTTAAACCTTATGGGATTCATTCTAGTTTATTTCTTTCTTTTTTTTCCAATAAAATTTTCATTCCATTTGTAAAATATAGTATGGCCATTTGGATCAAACGCAATGTGCACGTGCATCAGTACCTTCAAATGGATCCAATAAAAATGAAGTGAAGCGATTTAATAAAGAACACCGATCCATTTCGAGTCTAAAACCAAAATCAATTCAATCAAAATAGTTAAAAATGTTTCGAAAATCAAAATAAAATGAAATTTAGAAAGCAATAAAAAGTTGTTTTTCGAGAAAAAGAAAATGATAAGCGACCGCCTATCTTTTGAGGCGAAAAAAATTTTCTGCTTTGGATGAGTTTGCACAATTAAAGTGGTTCAAACATGACAACATTTCGTGATTATATTCAGACAGATTTTTGTCTAGAATTAATTTCGGTAATTTTGTTCTAAAAATTCAATACAGTCATAAATCATCTACGTTTGCCCGAAGTTTATTTACGTTTGTTTCGGTGAATTCAGATGGTAATATTTTAAGCCAACTTTGAGTATTTTCATAAACTTCGTTCGTAAGTCTTTTGTATGTTTTGATTCATTTTATAAGTTGATTTGAATCAATCGAAATAGTTCAATATTGATTTTATTTGATTGTGTTGTAGGACCTTGCCGTTTTTATGTTTAGTTTTTTTATCTTCTATTTTTTTTTTCTCCGAGAACTATGATTTAAAAAAAAAATTAGATTTTTATGCAATCGAACACTATGTGTAATGTGTAAAAAACTAGCTTCACTTTTACTGAATCAATTATTATTATTATTATTATTATTCATTCTTCATTCATCATTCTTCAAGGAACAGAATATTAAATTGAGGATATATTATTTGATTGCGTATAACAATTCTTAACATTCAGAAGAATCGTTATCTTTTTTCACACTACGTGTTAATCGATCCAATTCAGCGGCCGCATCTGTGCGCATTGTATTTCTATCGGGCGTTACTTCATTCACGCCATTAGTTCGTGGTACATTAGCGGCTGGACTGCCTGGTGAACCAGGAGCATTTCCTTTTTTGTTCAATAACGAATTAAAGAAATTAGCTAAAACACCTTCACCAGTAGCGCTGCCTGGTGGTAGTTTAGCGTCCATCTGTGCAAAAATAAAGCAAATTCAAATGCAAATTAAAATTTATTCCGAGATTCAATGCTTTTGCTTGAAAAAAAAATATTATTACCGAAGTTCGAGGCATCGATTTAGCTGTTGATGGTGGTGTACGCATTGGTGATTCTCCCCTTGACTGTGTTTGACCTTGCATAAGAATTTGTTGTTGTCGAGCCAAAAATTGTTGTTCGTCTTCTGTCTGTACTTCCGTTTCGCTTTTTGAAACCGTCTGCAAATAAAATCAAAATAAATTCAATTATTTATTATCATTGATCACATTTTTCTCGTTCAATCGAAGAATTCAGAATAAAAAAAAATTCACTTTTCGTTGTGGTGGTGGTGCAATAACATCCGTATAAAAATCTTCAGCCTTGCATGAATGCATGTTCTCATATAGAATACTAATTTTGTTCAAATTATCCCAGCCGGCTGGTCTGTAAATAAAAAAACAAATCGAATCATAATTAAAAGGATTCACTAGACCGTATGCAGCAGCTCACACTCACATAAGCACAGCATCTTTTTCAACAACTAATGCCGGCGTTCGGAATGGTAAATCATAGATTCGATGCGTTAAATATTTATAGAGCAAATCACAATTTTTATCTTCTTTAACACTTGTATAAAACAATGAGGCACCATGCTGAAGACAAAATCGTCGAATCCATTGTTGCATAAAATCAAAATACTCGTCTCGATAATCATATTCTTTTTCTAATGTTGTCATGTAGTCAGTCTGCAAATTGAATGAAGTAATACACATTTATGAATTTTGTTCACCAAATTGAAAATGCAAAAAAAAAAAAAAATAAGGAGAAAAGTACCTTTGTGACAACGACAACAATATCTAGCCCCAAATTTCGAATAAGTACCTCATCAGGCAATGGCAACATTTCATCATCAACAGATGGTAAACGTGCAGCCCGTTTGTTCATTGGTGAATTTACATCCAAATCATCACCGGTTTCACAATAATTTTGCCATGCAACTTTCAATCGATTTTCGGCTTCCTTTCTAACTTCTGTAAATGAATGATTTGTTGATGAATGAAATGATTTAAATCAACCAAATCAATTCATTAGACAATAATTATTATTTTTATTATTATTATACCTGGATCAATATTCAAATTGTGCACATGCTCATTTAGAATTTTAATCCAATGCTCTAGTTGCTCTTTCCAATTCCATGGCGTAGTCATTGATACCGTCAAAATAACTAATGTGTGCATATAATTCGTTTCATTTAGTGCATATTTCAAAAGATTCACATGACCCGGATCACCATCCAATACCCAAACGCTTAATCGTGTTAAATCTAATTAGAAAAATGTATAAAAAAATAATTTGATCAATTAACAAATACAACCCATCATTGATCATGAGCATTCCACACAAATTTACCATCTCTGTATTCATCACGAACATCAATATAAGCGTATTCTAAGCCGGAACCTTTTTTAGGATCCTCAACGCCCTGTAATTTGGCAATCATAGTTGTTTTTCCAGTTGCATTGTCGCCTAAAACTAAAACCGATTTATTCGATGGTAGTTTTGTGCTGCCTTGATTCTGTACTTCGCTCAAAATTGATGACCTGCAAATGAATATAAATCCGTTAATAAAATGAAAATATTCAGAAGTTATTGTTAATTGCTTTTGCATCGTTCGGTCAAATTGTGTCTCTTGTCTCTTGAACCAAAAAGCAAATCAGCGGAGGAGAGATGTTGAAAATATTCCATACTCATTTCCATACAACAACTTTAAAGAGAATAATTGAATCATAAATAGACGGAAAAATAGTATGATGAGGTCATCACGATTTCTTCATTCCATTTCTTTCGTTCCGGCAACTATTCATTCACGTTTTTTTTTGTGTTGATGTGTGTGGTTATGGTTAAATAAGGCTTTGGAAATTGTGCAAACAGGTAGGCATCGGAGAGTAACGAAAGTTGGAAGCAAAAAAAAAACGACAACAAATGAAGGGAATAAGGCCAGAAATAATAATGAATAATAATCTATCAATGACGCTCAAGCAGCTTAACGCCGACGAAAGTATTCTAATAGGAAATAAGTGTCAGCAAAACGAACGAAAAAAGTGATCGCATCGAAAAGTAACCAATCGAACAAAGGCTAAAGACAATACTTGGTTGTTAGAACATGAAAATATTCAAATGAACACCCAGCGACACTATTCGATTAAGTGTTTATCACATTTAACCAAGGCTTAGAAGCGATCGTACGCAACTCAAATACGCTGCATTCGAATTTATTCCGAAAAATGAAATGCATCGTTCACTTGACAAGCGACTGCATATGGAATGTGTGTAGTACAAAGACACATTAAACGCCCGAATGTAACCGAGAACCGAAAGAATCTCACATGTCATTCATTTTATTATTTTAAAGTCACCACCTTCATAATAATAATTTGTATGTATGTCGATTGTCGTACGAACTCAAGCAAGGTATCCGACATTCCATTCATTATGTGTACGTACGTACGTACGACTAAGAAATAAATCAGCATATAATTAATAGAATGATCACTATAACATCCAACATGAATTCTACAATTAAAACGAAAGAATGTTATTTAAATATTATTTCCATTCGACTTCTTTCCAATTGTTTGTTTTTAGGTTTGCTTTTCACGTTTGCATAAGATAAGTTCAGCTTCGTTGATGAATGTGTTGTTGCATGGTCGTATCACAAGTGATAGTCACTTTCAACTGAACAATAGAAACCAAATAAGAATAAAGCAAACAACGACAACCGTTCAATGAATTAAAACTGGAAATTATTTTTGTTTTTGTATCATTAATTCATTCAACCGAAAACTAAACATCTTTGAAAATTGAGAAATTTCTTCTTCTTTTTCTCCATCAAATTTTGGTCACAAAAAGATCATATTCGTTGTATTAACCGTTCTGCCACGCACCAAATGCATTCTTATCGTTCATTTTGATTTATTAACCAATTTTGATTCAGCAAAAAAGAAAGAATGAAAAAAATTCGAATTTACCATAAATTTTCTATTGAATCGTTTCCTTGGTCTTTTTTCTTCGGTGTACTTGATGATGTTATAATGCCATTGAGTTTTGTGACATCAGTGGTAGACTGCGACAGAACATCCATATTCTTATTTGCTCGTTTGCTTTGATTGTTTTTTTTTTCTTTCTTCTGTCTAGTTGAAAACGTTTGCTTTCCACTGGGAATTTTTTTTTTTGATAATTCTCACAGAATACTAAAGCACTTTTCAACACCACTATTCAATTGATAAATGTTTTTTACGATATTACTGAAGACACGCCAAATTCACCGAATCCTATTCGACTACTCTGCGAATTCAACAAATTTCGATTTTTTGTATTTTTTTTTGTTTTTCTTTTCAATTTTCTGTCACAGTTTGTCGATGGTGCTCGATAAGTATTGAAACAACTGATGATGTAAAATCGAACAAAATCTTCGAATCGTGAATTTAAATGTATGAATATGATTGCGTGTGTGTTTGATTATGATTCGGTTTGTCGTTTTGTTGGCGTTTAGAATTTTCAATTCATTATTTCACTACCGAATGATATTCGAGACTACAAACGAGAAAAGAAACTATTGCAAGTGTCCTGCGATTCATTCAATGCCCTCCCCAAGAAAAAAAAACAACCAATTTGACAGATAATTTTGTGAAAATGAATCTTTTTTCTTTTCACTCCGTTTACTTCGTCGATGATGATTTCGGTTCGGTTTCGCGAATTGATGAGATACTAACACATAATGTGTGTATGTGCCTGTTGTCTCTGAATTGATTATATATATATATATAGCAAAAGAAAATATGTGTAATGCGTTGCGATGAACGAATGGGATTTGACATGAAGTTGGTTCGCTTGGGCCACACACATACACACACATTGGCCGCATTGATTATGGTTGTGTTTGTGTGCAATTGATATGAGTCATTTCGGATTCATTGCAAAAAGAACATTTGACATTTCGTTGAATGAGCAACTAATTGGATGTGTGTATTCGGGAGTGGTGACAATTCGAAACAATTGATATTTTTAATTTTATATGGACTTTGAAATGATAGCACTTGCATTTTTTTTTTCGGTCACATGCTATCTGATTGAATCTCGCCCATTTTTATCAAAGCCTTTTTTGAACTTCAATGATGAGAAATGACAAATGGTACTTAATGTTGTTATATGATAATGTTTTGTTTTATTTTAATTATTTTCAGAGTTTTTGAAATTTCTTTGATAAATTGATTTTACATTAAATTTCTATTTTACAAATTGATATTCAAACGCTGACGAACAGAAATGCGATGACAGGGATTTTTTAAAAGTTTTAGACAGAGATTTGTCCAAATTTTGTTTTGTTTGTTTGTTTGTTTGTTTGCTTATAATCAAAAAAAAAACTGCAAGGTTTAAACGTTCACTAAATATGCAACATAAATTTACAATCAATTTTTATAGTTATCCTTAATAAACTCAAATAACACATCACACCGAAGATTCGGTGCGATATGACAACGACCAACAGAAATCTTCACGCAAATGTTTGAAAAACAATGAAGAGAAGAAGAAAACAAAAAACAAAATTGATATAAATTGAATGAAGAAAATCAAAATGGATTTGAAGAAAACGGAAAAATTGCACTTTAACGGCACACAGTTCAAAAACACAATTCTAATTAAAATAATACTTCCGTTCAATGAGTTTGTGCTCCCACTGTATGGTTCTCATTAACACCTCTTTTTTCTTTTTTTTTTGCTGTTCTATTGATCGGAACATTCAGAAAAAATGTAAATTATTTGCGAATATATTTTTCTTCCTTTCTTTAGATTTTTTTTTTTTTTTGTATCGAAGAGGAATGTCGTATGTCTGTTGCCGTTGTGTGCGATATTGAAATAACTATTTCAGTTTTACATTTTCGTAACAGAATTTCATTTTGACGGTAAATTTCGATGAATTGGCATTGATGTTGAGGCCAGTTTTTAGACAATCCGTTGCCATATTTAAAAGATTGGTATATAATTATCGATTTTGGCTCGATGTTTTTGTGCAACACACTCTGATATCCAAACAATGTTGCGGCATTCTTGTTCCTTTAGTTTTAAATATGCATAAAAAACACCAAAATGGAATTGTTGAATGAAAGCATATACATTCAATTTGACCTGAAACGATACAATCGAATGTTGTTTAAAATCAACATATTCGCAGAATCGTCAATAAAAAAAAAAAACAAAATGGCTCACTTCATGTTCGAAGAATTTATCTTCCAGTGTCTTATCGCCTGGATTATTTCCACATCCATCAAATAAAGCTGCATATTCAGCATAATATTCGGCTACAGCTTTGACTTGTTCATAATCATCGGCACGTGCCAATGCAGCCAAACCGTCTGGATTCATTTTTCCACAACGTGGATACAATTTTGCACGATCATCCTTTGACAATTCAGTTCCAAATGAATTGATTGTAATGATAATTGCACGACGATCCGCCTCAAACTATTGAAAAAAAACCGAAATTAAGTCATGTGATTCACTGTGTGTGTGTTTATGGTTAATTATGATGATAACTTACAGCCAAAATTTCGCACATAACGTCAGCAGTTGTACCGCCAATATTTTTGCAAAATTCATAAAAAGCTTCCAAATATGCTTTGTATAATGTGTTACGAATAATTTCGATGTTCATTTCATCCAAATCCTGTTCGGAAATGCAATCAACAAAGAACGGTGCCAACGGTGTATCAACCAAAACGGCATTATACAATTCAGCTGGATTGGCTGCAACATGAATGGCTTCCATTTGCTCAAAACTACCCAATGGATGACATTTTGGAATTAATTCCGAAATTGGACGCTGATGCAATGTACCAGTTATCAATAAAATAATATTATCAATCATATAACTGTATGTGATAAAATCCAAAAAAGTTGACAACGGTTCGACGGCATGATTGCGCAAATGTTGAAATTCAATGACCAATTTTTCACGTAATTTATCATCAATGACTGATACAGACAATGGCGATGGTTCATTGGCCAAAAATTGACCATAATCCGTTCCTTGCAAATGAAGTTTTAAATCTGGAAATTATAACAAACAGAACAGCAGGAAAAATTGAAATCCGAAAACATTATAAAGAATCAAGATAGTCAAATCAAAACAGTGCAGCGCCTGACTTCCAAAATTGATCATATGACCGAAATGTCACTTTTTCATCATATGAATAACAACAACATATTGAATAAATCAATTTTATAAATCCAAAACTGAACAAACAAACAATTAATTTTCATTTTTCCACAATAATTTTTCACACATTTGATTCAATTCGAATAGAATTTCATTCAACAAAATTTATTATACTCAACAAAAAAAAAAAAAATGAAAAATGAACCTTCCTATGTACACAAACCTTCAAGGGTCTCACACTGAACCAAATTCAAGTAATCGGATTGTTTTAAAATTCCACATTTAAATCCACGGCACAATCCTTCTAAATATCCGCCATCGATGTTGAATAAAAATCCCGTCATTTTTCACAGTTTTTAAATGCTAAACTTATTCCACGGCAAACGAAACACTGAACGATGAGACAGAAAAAAAAATTTCACTATGTCGTCTTGTTGAGCGATGGAAGGCAGTTTGTCATATGACTGAAAAAAAATTTCAATGAAATTACGATTACGAATACGAACATTGACAATTCATGTGATAACAATGCGAACAAATATAAAAACGAAATCAAGTTTTTGCAATGCAAATGATGGGCCACAGATGGCACTGGTGTCAAAAGTTTC
>GL501440.1:551099-561617 GCA_000149185.1 Mayetiola destructor
CCAGAAACGCTATCGTGCTAACAAGACATATAAAAGGGCCGACGACGACGACGACATACACACAGGATTTTTTTTAAAAGAACTCATTTTTCGTATTTTTCTGTAATTTGCGGAAAAGAAATAATAAAATTTTCAGCCCGATCCGACCACTACAAGCTCGTCAAAAATTTGTCCAAGGGGTAAAAAAATTTAAAAACAAGTACGTAACGAATTCGATCGTACCGAATTCACAAAGATGCACCGTCGGTCGTATCAAACTCTTATTTACAATTTAATTATTTTGACATTTCAATGAATTAATGATTCGAAAAAATTAAAAAAAAAAAATAATTTTGAGAAAAATAAATTAAAAAGAAAAATTCAGAAAAAAAATTCGGAATTTTTTTCGGAAATACAATGTGATGAAAATAATGCCTGATATTGGCCATTATGGTAGAGTTTTTTTTAGTGAATTTGCAAAAATCCACTTTTCTGAGGGAAAAATACATTCCCCCCTCCCACAATGGAATTCAAAATTCCGGCTCGACCAAAATTCTTCGTTTGGCCTCCCCTAAATACATCAGAAATATGGAATCGATAATCACACATCTTGGTAGCGGCCCTCTTATTTGAAACACCCGGTATTTACGAAGATTCAGTTCGTTCCTTTTATTTTTTGTGTAAAGAGTGTCCGAAAGGACGAAGAGAAACATGATTACGCATCTTCCAACCTCAATGAATTGCTTGCTTTACGTTTTGATTGGTTCACACTATTGAAGGCGAATGAAACGGAGACGAAATTATAACAAATATTTTCCGAATGAACAGATTAATTCAATAAAATTCATTCTATATCATTCAGATGATATCAATTGAAAAAGATGGTCCACCCTGTTAACTGTTACATCCATTGCATCAGACAACACCAATTTGACAAATCGGTTCAAATGACATTCAGACCAAATGAAAATTGATTCATACTAAAATCTATGTGAAGTGATTGTTTTTGACTTGAAACGATTTTAAAAATGGAATATATTCAAATAAATCTCTTGAGCCATACGGATACAAGTAATTATGTGCTCACATCAAAAGAGAAAAAAAAATGTTTGCAATTTTTTCGAGCTAAATCAGAACTATTGAATGGTATTGAATCGATCTTGTTTTGCTTATTGTTTGAGTTTTGTTTTTCTTAATTCCATTGATTTTATGCTTCAGACTTTTCCGATGATAGTATTGAACTTTGGGAACTTCTTATTACTGAGTTGAATGACATCGAAAAGCAAACGCACACTAAATCCGAATATTTGAATGCGATACAGTCGTGGAAGTCTTTCGTCACTTCAAGTATTCCAACGTGAGTAGCTACAAGAAACAACCATAGAAATGGCGATGAAATTGATGAATTTTTCTTTTTGTGTTGAAGCGATAACAGTTTCACAGAAGAAGATGAACAACTTCAACACATTTTATATCGTTTGAATGATCAGCAGATGATTGAGCCAACAGAAAATCAACTAAAATTTGTACTTCGATGCCTTAAAACTGATTTAAACCAAAATAGTTTGTGGTCACGAATTGCAGCTCGATTAAATGTTCTCAGCAATAAACGATACAGCATTTCCGTTTGGCATCGAATTTTTGAGCAATTTACAAGACAATTGATGGCAAGAAAGAATTTAGCACACTATTTAACAAATACCTATGGCAAATCGCCACTGAGTCTAACAAAAATTGAGCAACGTTTTTTAAAAGAAAGCGCTGATCTTAATGGACCTTGTAATGATGACCTGTTTTCAAGCTGTCGAATATGTTTAGCATCAGATAGTACGGAAATGTTATATATTTTTGGTCATAAAATGAACAAAGAAGATGAAATTTCTCTACTCTATAAGTTATCAGTTACCGGTTGTTTTGTTGTTGAGCCACAAATTGTGGACAATTTGCCTAAATTCATATGCAAAAGTTGTTCGTTACTTGTTGAAAGTGCATATCAATTACGATTGTTATGTTCAAAGAATGAAGAAAAATTACGAGAAATTGCCAGTCAAAAAGATCGATTTATGAATAATTTTTTCGATTCCGAAAATCATGACGAGGAAATGGTAATCGATTCCAACAAGTGAGTAGTACTACTATTCATGTGTGCAATGATGAATGTATGGAAATGTTCATGGAGTTTTTTTATTTTTTTATTTTCAGAGAGCCAATTGTTATGGCTTTGAGTATAGAAAACGATTGTTATGCAGAAAGCGCATCTGAACAACCGTCGCAACAAAACAGCCACCAGAATCATTTGGAATCGGAAAAGAAAATGTCATTGAAAAAATTTCTGTGTGAAGCGTGCGGTAAATCTTGGTTAACTATCGGTCAGCTAAAGCATCATTCATTATCCCATGGCAACATTCGTTCACATATTTGCCCTATTTGTCACAAAGGATTCAAGCAAATTAGCTCATGGAAAAATCATCAGGCTGTTCATAAAAAGATTAAAGACTTTAAATGCACCGAATGTTCATTTAAAACAAATACAATATATAATTTACGCGTTCATGAGCGAACGCATCTGCAAATAAAAGGTAATCCAAACCATCACCACTTTTAAAATAGTTTATATTAGAGATTTTGATTGATCAACCAAAAAATGACCGAAAAACAATTTTTTTTTTTTTGAATGCACACAAGCTTATCCGTGTTCACATTGCGAAATGAAATTTAAAACAGCCTCCAATCGTTTGAAACATATGCGTGGTGTTCATCAAAAACAAAGATCATTAAAGGTTTGTCAGCTTTTCAAAAATGTAATAGAAAAAAAAAAAATAGTGAAATTTCATTGGTTTTACAGTGTGATCAATGTGAGTGCAGTTATTTTAATCGTGAAAGCTTACGTCGTCATACGGTCATTCATACGGGACAGAGACCATTCGATTGTGCTGTCGAAGGATGCCACCAAAACTATCTTTGGTACAGTGGACTTCGGAAACATATGCTTCAATTTCATGCAAAAGATAATGTTGCCGTTCCGACTGAAAAATATTATCTTGATAAATTTTTTGATTCTTTGCTAGAAAAGTGATTTACACACTGACAATGGACAGTTTTTCATCAATTTTATATTCAAATTCATTGTAATTTTATTATTTTGTCAATTATAATTGTTTTCAAGTGAATTCAATTTTTGTTTTTATTTTTTTACAATTTTTCCTCGGAAAAATACAATATTGAGAATCATTTTTATGATTGTTTATTGTTTAATTTATTTGTATTTAATTATAAATGGCAAAATTTTTATCTGTAAATGTTGTGGCAACATTCAAGCCATTTTCATCAATTGCATCAATAACAATCGTCAATAAACCATTATCATCACAGACATCAACAACGGTTGCTTCAACGGTAGATGCCAAAAGAATCTGTTGAGCACCATAATTGCCACAAATATCATCTTTAAACAATGGACGAATTCCATTTATTCGAAAGAGATGCGCTCTCACCGGTAGTTCATCCATTTTAGGATCCCATTTGAAAAGATTTGCTGATGTTACTTTGTGATAATGACCAAAATCTATGTAAAATACTTTAAACAAATTGATGTCAAAAATCTGAGCAACGACAGCACGATAAATATTATTCTCAAATTGTGCGAGTATTTTGTCATTAATTTTCAGTTGAAAATCAATTTTGCCGAGCGATTCAGAACCAAAATGCTCAAAAAACTCTTCATAAGGTAGATTATCGTCTATATTGTAACCGTAAAACATTGATACGTCCAGAATATTTGTTGCTTGAATGGTCATTTTTTTTCCAATGTTCGGTACATTGGACGATTGAATGATTGTCTTAAATCTGAAACTCGTTTCTGCAAATGTTTCTTGGGAGATGGCTTGAGATTGTGGTTCACTGATTGGATGTGACACTTTAATGTCCGACAATTTTACATCTTCTTCTTTTGAATTGTAAAGCATTGATGCTATTTCTGCACGCGTCTTTCGGCCTGTTGCAGCCATTTTGATTCCATTATGTTTAGAGCTATTTTCGGCCGGTTCAGCAATGCGGTTTTCAGTCTTTTCAGCAAATTGATCTTCAAATGAATTGGATTCAGATGTTGCGGCTGGTATTATTTTTGGGTCATCTTTTATTTTCTGTTCAATAGATTCAGCTTTAGCTGAAGCTGAAAGCGTAATGGCTTGAGTAACCGTTTCTGTCCCGGTTTGTTTTGTTTCATAATTTGCGAATGACGACAATTGTCGTGAATCAGCCCAAAGATACGAATAAAAGTTATGTTGATCGTCCGGTTGATTACCGTAGAACTGTTGTGAATTTTCCGCCAATACATTTATATAGACCGTTTCGCCATCATTGAAAATGATATTGTATTGAATGCGTGCATGTAACAAATCCAACATATTCAAATCACGTGGCATATTGAAAATTTGGCATTTACGAATGTAGCCGGGTATCGATTTGACGGTGTCACTCAGCACAAAAAAATGCCGTTTTGATTTGTTGATATCAACCGTAATCTTGCATCCAATGTCGGTGAGCAGTATCTCTATTGTACCTTCCGTGTATGGTATAAATTGATCGCATCGACTTGCCCGAAATAATATGCTGTCTTCGTACAAATATGCAAAATGTTCACGCGGTTCGGGTATGTATTTCAATGGCTGAAGCTTCTGATCGAATAGACCCTTAAGTTTTGGCATTGATTCACAGTCAATAATATAACAAAGTCCACGCAATTGATCGATCAAATGGGTAACAAATTGAAAATGATATTGTATTGAATGCGTGCATGTAACAAATCCAACATATTCAAATCACGTGGCATATTGAAAATTTGGCATTTACGAATGTAGCCGGGTATCGATTTGACGGTGTCACTCAGCACAAAAAAATGCCGTTTTGATTTGTTGATATCAACCGTAATCTTGCATCCAATGTCGGTGAGCAGTATCTCTATTGTACCTTCCGTGTATGGTATAAATTGATCGCATCGACTTGCCCGAAATAATATGCTGTCTTCGTACAAATATGCAAAATGTTCACGCGGTTCGGGTATGTATTTCAATGGCTGAAGCTTCTGATCGAATAGACCCTTAAGTTTTGGCATTGATTCACAGTCAATAATATAACAAAGTCCACGCAATTGATCGATCAAATGGGTAACAAATGCGTCACCAACATAACCTCGTTTGTACAACGAATTTGAAAATGGTTGTGGTTCGGCTACGTTCTGAATATCATGGTCCGTTTCTTTCATTTCATCAATAATTAAATATTGAAGAAATTGATCGGCTGTTATACCATCACAATTATCATATTTTCCATTGAATTTTTTCACTTTGTTGAAACCGGAATTGATACGCATTAAAAGAGTGCACGCTTTTTCTAATGCCAATTCTCTTTCTTCGTTTTCATCTGTTTTCGTAGGAAAAGATTTGAACTGGAAGGAAATAAAAAAATTTCAATGAAATTTGTGCCAAAAATTTTCTAATAAAAAAAAAAAAAATCAAAATATAATATTTACCGAATCAAATAACCTAGCCAAATTGATCACAGTTTTGCGTCGCAAAGATTCCAGTCTTTTCGATTCCTTGTGGAAATTTTCCAATTCGAAATTCATTTTGTTGGCACCGAATTTTCTATCGATTTCGTTCGATACTTGGACAATTCAGAATTGCACGTGTTCTTTGGACGTCTGGGTGGCTAACGTTCTTGAATGACAGGTCAACGATACAAATGCAATTCACTGCATCTCTTTCAATCCGTATTTTCACTTCAAGTATTTTCAGCATTCAAAATTTACCGATACTCTTTTTGGTGTCGGTTTGTTTTTTTTTCTGTTTGCGAATTATGAGATTGTGTTTGTGTGTGTACAAGAGTGCACAATATTCACATGTACACGGATTAATCCAATTCCGATTTAAAACGAATGTTTTCAAAATGAATCGAGACAAAATATTTGCGGTTCATACAACCGTAACTCTAGACAGTGAGTGTCAAATGCTAAAGAACGCACACAATTCCCAACAAACGTCAACACACACAATAAATGTAAATAAACAATTTTTTTTATCGTCTGCGGCATTGATAGTGTTTCAAAACATAAAACAAATTAAAAATCAATATTAATTTCACTGATTCATCCATTTATCCGAAATTTATTTCATCATGAACAATTACAATGCTGCTAAATCATTCAATGTCTTTCATAAGCGGATATTTCTTTATTTTATTTCTGCTGAACAGGAATTTTTGAACTGTGAGTTTAAACAAAAACAAAAAAAAACGTGTAAAATTTTTCTTCAATTTAGTTCATTGTTCCATTTAATTTTCTCAGCTCCAAACTCATTCCCAAGCTACATTGAAACAATGATTAATGAATTAAATTCACTTGGTTTTCATCGTTCGAAATCTCAGTGGCTGGAATTGATGCAAACATGGGTTATTTCGGTATCGACAAGGTATGTTTGAATAAATGTTGGTTTGTGGATATTTTTATGCTAAAATTTTTCTTCGAATCTTTCACTAGTTCCGATCCAAATCAAGTTTCATCACAGGAAGATAAGGATTTGCAACAACATATTGCTGAAAATCAGCTTTGGGTATGTTTTTCGTATAATAATGATAATAATAATAATAATAGATTGTTTACCATACATATACAAATGTATAACACTAATTTTCCTGTATTTTTTTATTCAGTCGAATCCATCCATTGACCAAATAGGTTGTGTCACCCAATATCTGGAGTCCAATTCGAAGGCAAGCAATTTATGGAAAATGATGTCATTTGAATTGAATCAAATGGGAAATGTAAAAGAAGATGAAAAATTTTGGATGGAAGTATTCCATAGATATGCCCGACGATTGAATGCACGAAAAGATTTAATTGATTATCTGACGACAAAATATAAAACTTCACCGTTTCCAGCGCTCACCAAACTAGAATGTCGAATATTAAAAGTGCTACCAATTGAACAGGCAACATCGAAAAGTTCAACGCAACGGTCTCGATCCATCAAAAAAACTCAATTGACAAATTTGGCCACGCATTGTCGTGTTTGTTTAACCGGTGCAAGTTCAAAAATGATTTACTTATTTGATGAGAGTGCCGACACTCATAAAGTCGACAGCATTCCCGTATTGGATATGTTAAATTTTTGCGGTTGTTTTTTGAATGAAGGACACATCGATGATGGCCTGCCAAAATACATTTGTATCGAATGTTTGGCATTAATTGAAAGCGCATATAAATTGAGAACATTGTGTATGAAAACCGAAGAAAAGTTTTCGGATGTTTTATTGTCGAAAA
The DNA here is from genome assembly GCA_000149185.1 of Mayetiola destructor. Lineage (NCBI taxonomy): Eukaryota > Metazoa > Arthropoda > Insecta > Diptera > Cecidomyiidae > Mayetiola > Mayetiola destructor. The sequence goes on from GL501440.1 coordinate 558,397, forward strand.
ATGTTGCAAACAAAATCGAAACAGAACCAACAACATCTGAGACTGTTGTTGATTTTGGTTTGAATATGTTCGATGAAAATGTCGAAATTGATGATGGTGGACAGAATGTGGAAAATGTAGAAATTAAATGCGATTGTGGCGATGTTTTTTTTGATAATACAATTTTTATTGAGCATTTGAAAACGCATGGCGAAGGCTATGTACCAAAAGAGAAATTTCCATGTCCAGAATGTAATAAAATTTATCGTGGAAAACATTCGTTGAATATTCATATGAGAACACATTCCGGTGAACGTCCATACGTTTGTCAAGTATGTGACGGCATTTTTTTAAATGTAAAGTAAAGAAAACAATTTATTTGAAATTCAATTAAAATTTTTCCATTTCAGATTTGTGGCAAAACTTTTAAGACTCCGAGCTCACGTAACAAACATACGGTTGTACATTCGATTGAACGGAATCATAAATGTTTATTATGTCCGTTTGTCACCAATACTCAAGCCAATCTGAGAGTACACGAACGATCCCATTCAGGTTCGATATTTGAATTATTGCAGTATTTGTAGCCAAAATTTGATCTTGTTCTATTTCCGTATTTTGTTTTTCATCAAAAAAAAAACGTTGTGCAGGTATAAAGCCATATGAGTGTCGGTTCTGTTCATTAAAATTCACAACAGCCAGCAACATGGCCAAACACATTCGTAATATTCATGAAAAAGAGAAGCCGCACAAGGTAAAACGTCTTGCAAATACAGCATAATTCAATTCCAATTTATTCACTTCTGTCTCGCCATCCCCCTCATTTCAGATTTGTGGCAAAACTTTTAAGACTCCGAGCTCACGTAACAAACATACGGTTGTACATTCGATTGAACGGAATCATAAATGTTTATTATGTCCGTTTGTCACCAATACTCAAGCCAATCTGAGAGTACACGAACGATCCCATTCAGGTTCGATATTTGAATTATTGCAGTATTTGTAGCCAAAATTTGATCTTGTTCTATTTCCGTATTTTGTTTTTCATCAAAAAAAAAAACGTTGTGCAGGTATAAAGCCATATGAGTGTCGGTTCTGTTCATTAAAATTCACAACAGCCAGCAACATGGCCAAACACATTCGTAATATTCATGAAAAAGAGAAGCCGCACAAGGTAAAACGTCTTGCAAATACAGCATAATTCAATTCCAATTTATTCACTTCTGTCTCACCATCCCCCTCCTCTTCCACTTCTCCAAAATAGTGTGAACAATGTGGACGTGCTTTTTTCTCACGAGAATCTTTGCGAATGCATTCGGTTACGCATCTTGATGGACTGAAACCATTCACTTGCCCGAAAAAAGATTGTTTGGCAGCATTTGGTTGGTATCGTAAGCTGAAGAAGCATGTTTTAAAAGATCATGCCAACGAAAATATTCGAATACCAACCGAAAAATCCTATTTCGAACAATTACAAATGCATTTAAACTAAAATTAAGAAAATAGTAGATAAATAAAAATTGATTATGTGCTGACCTCTTTAGCTGTTTGATTGCATTTCACTCACATCAAACTCACTCAGCTGACACACTGACATTTCGTTCATCACAATCATTTGGTATTGGTATTGGGCATTGTATGAGAATGATAATATTATTTGGTAAGCACCACTACAACAATAACAAACAACAAGAATAACAAAAATAAAGATAACAAAAAAAAAAAAAAGAATTGAAAAGAAGAAGAAGAAAATAAATATGTCGTCCCGTCTATTATTCACCGAATTGTAGCAGACAAAGTCATCATCGCTGTAAATATTTTGGAAAATAACAAATTCCATTGATGGAAAAAGGCGATTTTGTTTTTTTTTCTTGTTTCATATGCAATTGGAGATTTACAATCGAAAAAGTGAATTTTAGCAAAGAAAAAAAATCGATCAAAAATTAATTGCCATTAGTGTGACTGATACGAAGTTGCGTTTATGCAAAACACAAACCAAAATTGTGAATCTCTTTTGCGAATAATTCAAAGATTCGATTCGGTGAAAAAAAATTGAACTTTCTTGACATCAAGAAACATTTGCTTTTTAATTAGCAAATCGAATCATTTTCAAATCAATTATCGAATTTTCACGCATATCAAAAACACAAAAATTGCAATCAATTTTATCAGCGTTGTGAAAGTACGTCGATTGAAAGAAAAAAAAATCAACATCCGACAACATATGCACATTTAAATAGTGAATAGTGAACACACAACAAAACATTGTCGACCAATTTATTGTTCGCGGTTCGCTGTCTTCTTCCATAATAGCAGAAAACGAAATACAACACATCAAAAAAAACAAAAACAAAAAAAAAGAGCACAGAGCAGATTTTGGGTTGTACATCATACATCACAGCTATTGCTTCACCACAATAACATTTGATTTGATACGTTGTGTGCTTTGTGTGTGCTAGGTTTAGGTTTTTTTTCTTCTCTCGTTCACGCATCCGTCACAAACAAAGAAAGTGAACCATTTCACAATTTGCGTTTCGCATAATGAAATCATAGTACTTTTAGCTAAATCAACAAATAACAATAGTGCGAAATAACTTTCATTAAAAATCGAGGCTGTCGATTCATGGTAAACATTTCAATTTTGATGGAGAAAATAGAATATTAATTTAAAAAAAAAAAAAAAATTGTGCTTTGATCCTAAACCAGATTGTATAGTTTAAAAGCGATTACGAGATACATTTAACATTGATCAAAGACAATTAATAACATGTGAATGAGCATGGAGAACCAAACACGGAACTGAAATAAATCTATATTTAATCATTACCCACAACAGAGAACACATTCACCAGCGAAAAAAAAAACCTAAGGAGCCCCCACGAACAAAAATAGCAACAAACACATGACCAAATATTAAGTTTTCAAATGTTTGGAATAATTCGTATATATTGTATTCACAATCAACACCAGTCATGAAATAGACTTTGTCATTTTTTGAATATCGACATTTTGGCGTTTTGGATTTGTGTGTGTGTGTTCTTTTCTCTTGTCTCGAAATTTTGGTTATTTCTAACGGGAAATTCAAAAAGATCCAAAGAACATTATCAGAATAATTTTTAAATTTACATGATAAATAGTTTTTAAATAGAGCAATAAACAAAAACGTAGTCAGCTTGATTTGATAAACGAAACGTTTGTGGTTCAATCACACCAAAGTTATTCCTTAAGAGAGACATTTTTCC
>GL501440.1:635163-652383 GCA_000149185.1 Mayetiola destructor
CACAAGCATTCGTCGGCCTCACTTCTATTGCAAACGGCATGAATGGCAAACACATACACATATACATGCTTATTCGTTTTGTTGTTGCTGCTGCTGTCGCCGCTATTCAATCCATTTCAATTCTCATTTTTTATTTTTCGATTTTTCTTCTTATTCGTTTTCTGTTATTCGTTTGTACGTTCATTAGTTTGATTGTGTTTGTGTATATTGTGTATTGTTTCTCGTTTCTTTCATTCAAAATGTATAACAGACCGAATGAAACAGCAGTGCTGTATTTATTTAAATGACAGAGTATTGGTTGATTTTAGGATTGTATGCGTTTTATATACGGTCGATTTCGACAATGTCATTGCATTAACACTGACAGTTGCTAATTTACTGGTAAACTCATTATTGCTGCGGAGCCTGACAATGAGAGTCGACCACAATTTGGAATTTGGAAACCCTGAAAATCCGTCTCTGTAGAAGTCCAAAGTGAAATCGTCTCAAAAAAATCTTTTTAATCTATTTACAATATACGGGACATTAGATAAATTCATTGGCAGCAAAAAAGGAAAAAATAATGAATCAAATTCGAAAATTGGAACTACCAAGCGATTGAATACTCTATTCAAATATTTTCAATATCGTTTTTGTTTCGTTTTATTCGCAGTATGTGTATATAAGCAGAATATCCGCTCATTTCTGTACTCATTATATATATATGAAAAGTATGTACAACGACTTAATGGAATGTGCAGTACCTAACAACGAATGATATATGTATCGAACGCTCTGAACACTGAACAAAGGCAAAACCAAAGCAATGGCAAAACTGTATTCATGCACATCCAGCCAACCTTTTTGTATTGTGTATATGTTTGGTAATTGAATACGTCTATATTTTTTTTTCTTCTTTTTTTTTCTCTCTCTCGTCATTTTACATTTGTATCTTTCTCGCTCTGCAGCATTCCATTTGTTCCAATTCAAAGTGAAACGAAACGTTGCCGCATTTGTTTGCGTGGTACGTTTTTCATATGTTGACATATACTATACTTGCTTCATCAAATTTTTGTTATAACGAAGCATTTTTTTGTGTGTACGGCAATGGATTACCGTATCGCCTCGAAAACTTGTTTTTATTCAATTTTATGTTGGAAATTCATTCAAATCTGTATCTGGATATTCAGTCGTCACTATACCCTATACTCATACTCATACTCATAATAATCGAGAGAAACGATTGTATAAAGGTCTATGTTTCTCTTGAGCCGAGGTTTTTTTCCCTTCCCCTGGTTTTTGCACTTTGTTGATGTTATTCTCGTTTTCTCGTTGCTTTTTGTTTGTTCGGTTTGGATTTTCAGTGGTTCTGCTGTGAATTCAAAAAAAAAAATTTGTTTTTTCTCTTCTTCTTCTCTTCTTTATTTCATCGTACAAATTTCGAATACTTCTCTTGCATTAAGAGATCGACAAAATATTCGAATTTGTTGTGTTTATTTGTTTTTTCTCTTCTTCTTCTCTTCTTTATTTCATCGTACAAATTTCGAATACTTCTCTTGCATTAAGAGATCGACAAAATATTCGAATTTGTTGTGTGTATGTTTCTCCATTCTCCATTGCTGCTTCTGTTCACTGTTCAATTTTATTTTTGCTCTATATGTTTGAAATTCAAATGAATTTTCTTGAACAGTTCGGACCGATTGAGATGGTCTCATTTATTGGTTTTTAGAAGAGATGGCGCTCGAATAAAATTTCGAATCATTTTAAGCGCTTTGCTGTCTCAACGTTGATTTTGTGATTCAATTTTTTGCTTTCTATTTAGAATAAAAAAAAGAAGGCAAAAATTCTGAAAATCATTCGATTGGATTCTGCATGACTGTAAATTAAAACAAGAGAAAACCTTAGAGCTGAATTTTGTACAACAATCATAATAATCGTATATATATTCAATATGATGATACTTGTCTCTGTAGATTGTAGCTTGTAGCTCCTCATACTATTCATTATTATTATTATTATTTTATATGTGAAATGTTTGGCAATCCATACCATACACTGTATACAATATTCGAACGAATATAGAGGGCACATAACCAATGTGATACCTTCATTCGTTCATTCGTTCATTCGTTCATTCGCTTGTTCGTTCATTTATTAGGCAATAGCAAATTGTAAACATATCGCTTTAGCCGAACATTTGTTTCATTTGTTCCAAAAAGAAAAAAAAAATTATTGTGAACTCGATTTTGTATTTGTGAGGTTATGCGATTCTCAATTCTCAATGAGAAATTTTCAATTGACCATTACATTTGGTATTTCGTATTTGCCGTTGGATGCGATCAATAATAATACCTAATAATAATGAAATTTCAGGGGAATATATTCACTTGCAAACTGCACCCACAAATCGAATACGTTCATTCGTTGGATTTGGACTATTTCAGTCTAGTTCTTGGTATGGCATATCAGAGATGAGTTCGGAGCTTTAGTTGAAATGAATGGCTGAGAATGAAAGCGGCCAAACAATTCCTCAATAGTAGTTGTGTATTGATGGCACTACGGTCTACGGTCACTTGTAGGATTCGTAATTCAAAAAACCATGACGGCCATCAATATTCTCAGTCATTGATGAACAACGAAATGAAAAGTTTATCAAAATGGAACAAAATAAAAATTGATTTTAGTGTTAAAATTCCAAAACCGACTTGTTCCCTTTTAATAAAAGTTTGTTTGTCATTTTTTTCCATTCAAATGATTTTTTTTTTCGTTTTGTTCCATTTTGAAAAATCTGTTTAAATTTGGCCCGTTTCAAAAAAAAAATCCTTCTCATTTCGTTCAATTTTAGTAAATGCTGCTCACATGGACTGCTTTTATTCTCACCCGTTCAAATGAAACTTGAATCGATGACGATTATATAAAATGTGACCAATGCTAACATGGCCCAGTCGAGATATTTATTATTTTCCATATTCAGTATTCCAATTTTGAGATTCAAGCTCATTGAGATAGTAGTGTAGCCATTGACCGATGAATCATTCGAATAAATTTGCTGTCAATGATGGTTCGCAACTCGGCCAAGCATTGAAAAAATAAAAAAATAAAAATTCGTTTTCAAATATTCATTTTCAACGAAGCAACAATTCTGATCCAAAGTGTTGTCATCCGATCAGCACAGTATACGAGCTTCTCAATGCTTGAAAAAACAAATTGGTTTGTTCTCTCCATTTGAAAATCACCATTATCATAAAAATACTTGTATTCCATGCTATGGCCGAGGCCCATCTACCAATCTACCAATGAACATTAATGATACCAACGATGGCTATGCAAAAGAGCGCAGCATTTGTTATGCGCTAAGCACCGTATGTCGGCGTGCTTGCATTAAAACCGATTGCAGAATGTTACAAGGCGAAGCGTTGACACAAAACCAAAGAGGAGCAAAAAAAAAAATAAACAACAAAAATAAAACAACAAATCAACAATATAAAATTTATATGAACGAATCGAATAACGAGAAGAAGGAAAAAAAAAATACATTTTCTCTTGGTTTTGCTACGTTTATACAACGCTTCATTCGATTATTATTAATATTATAGCAAAGCCGATATACATCGTACGGCGCATACACAACGCTTTGTATAACGATGATGATGTGTCTCTCTTTTTCGACTTAATTTTCTTGTTTCACTTTATCTTTTTGTTTCTTTCGATATTTTCCCTTCTTTTTGCCTTCATAAAAGCAATTTTTTTCTCGTTTATTTTCGTAAAAGGTCGTTAGTTGGACTGTTTTGTGTTCGTTTGATGGTAATGTAGTCGAGCCGTGTTCGGACCTGAACAGTTCAACATTTGATTCGGAAAAAAATCATTGAATTATGCCCCAAAAAAAACCCCCAACGCACAAAAATCACAATGATCGTTTTCGGGTTCCTAATGAAGAGACAAATCGTAGCCAAAGCGAACCCTAAAGACGTTCATTAACAATTCAACTAATACAACACTAGATCACAATTTGGAAATTTTCCCTAGTGCATTTCATCTGCTGTCCGCTGTTGTTGTCGTCGTCGTCGTCGTCATCGTCTCTTTGCGTCGTTTCTTCTTTGATTTTGCTGTTTGTTTGGAATTTTTGTATTTCATTTTGGTTTTTTCATTCATTCGTTGTTTTGCGTTCCTTTTGTAATGTGTCGACTGTCGGCCGATTCAATGCTTCATGTATTCCATAGAAAGAGAAAGAAAAAATCGTGTTGTTGACTGTTGTTACTATAGCCATAGCTATACATATACGTAAATATGAAACGTATTTATTAGACCTGTTCAGAAATATACAGAGTGCCGTTTTTTTTGGTCGCAACCCCTGAAAACTTGCTAAATGCCCTCCCAAACATATTTCAGTCATTTATTCGCCAATATAAATGAATTATAAGGTTGCTTTCTGCTCTTTTCTGAACAATTTCGCATTTTTCGAAAATTTAATCATATTTTGCCCAAAAATGTTATTTTTTTACCATGAAAACCATTTTGTTTTGTTCACAAATGCTTTTTCATGTCATTTTATGACAATCTCAATTTATTTGAGCATCCATCAAAAAAAAATTTGAACCGTTTAGAGGTGTTGAATGGCGAAAAATATGAAATTTCAATCAAAAATGCCATTTTTTTCAATATTTATTTTCTTTTCATAGTTGTTATTCAATCTCAAAGTATTTATTCCAATAAAAGAAACTACAACTCTTCTGAGTAAAAAAATGTTGTTGTTGGTTCGTTTCGTTTGTCCTATTTTTTGGTTGAAACAACATCATCATTAAGTAGCATCGCTTATACATTATTCAAACCTTTGCCCTTTGAACCCTATTTTATTTGCACACATTTTCTAGATTTTCGATCGTCCATCTTTAAATACTTTGTGTGAGTTTGAAATGTATTGCAGCGTTATTTTATTTTCAGTATTTAAGTCAGTCTTTACTTATCATTGAAACATAAAGGACCTTATACTCCTCGATTTTTTTCCATTAGTTAGTAGAAATTTCGGTTTCATTAAAGTGCCTGTGACGCAAACATTCAAAATGTAAGCTATTAATTCAAAAAAATACTAAATATCAGAGGTGTCAAACGGACAACTCAGACAAAACTATTTTTTTTTTTTTTTTTTTTTTTTTGTAAATAATTATATGGGAATATTTTGGTCCGAATTGTCCGTTTGCCACCTCTGATATTTAGTATTTTTTTGAATTAATAGCTTACATTCTGAATGTTTGCCAAAACAAAATATTAGTGCGGCTAACATAGAAACAATTTTACCATTACTTCGAGATCTGTACATAGATTATCCTGACATAAGCAACGAAGATCAAAAACGAATTTGGTATGATTTCAAACGCAATGGAATTCGTCTTATTATTAATTTCGATACATCGATTGGGCCATATTGGTGCGGAGACAATGAGGATGAAGAAGAATGTTAAAATAGGTGCATAATTATAGAAAAAATGTAACCAAATGAAATTAAATTGTAAAAAATTCTTTTTTACGGAGAAATATACTAGGCCTTTTAGCTTGTAAAATGTAACAAAACATTCAATAAAATACAGTTTGCTTGTAACAAAAAACTACACTCATCAGAGAGGCAGATATTTATCATTAATTCTGAGTTTTTTTATGCGAATCTGCAAAAATCTACACTTTTGAGATAAAAATAACCCCCCTTCCACCCTGTAGAATAAATTTCGAAATTTTGGCTTGATAGAAATTCTTAGTAAGGCCTCCCCTAACCAGTGGTTCGCATTCTCATTCTCGCATTGTTCGCATTCAGTTTTTCCTTCTCCCGGGAAATGTATTGTACGGGAGATACCTATAAAATCGTAAGATCACTAGTGGCTGATGTTAGCTAGCAAATCCAATAGATAATGGATCGATTTTGATTCGTTCTCTTCGAATTTCAGAGCTGAATCCAAAATTTCGCATTAGGTGCTGTGCCCAGCTCTGCTAACCACATCAGAAAAATGGAATTCAAAAGCCACACTTCGTAGTAGTGCGACACTTATATGAAACACCCTGTATACTTGATGTATTCGGTATAAAGTATAAATGCTGTGCTCGGTAAATTTTATTTTTCTCATTTTATTTTCTCTATCGTTCGTTCATTCGTTCATTCGTTTATTCGTTCGGTCGACTCAGTTAGCTGTATACTGTATACTGTATATGACAATGATGGTGACGGCATAGCATACAATGGCTGCATGTTCGTTCGTTCGTTCGTTCGTTCGTTTATTCGCTTAATATTGGCCGCTGTGCTGCCGCTCGTACATTCACATTCTGTGTACACAAACATTCAGCGATGTGTAAATGGGAAAGAGTCATAAACTTAAATATTAAATGTTATATTCGAAACAGGGTGACCTCAGTCGGCTTCACTACTCCATGTATATACAACTTGATTCAAATCGATTCACAAAGATCCCATTTTCTAAATGGAAACGTTTTATGTTACTGTGCGACGCGTTCGCACCCTGTTCATATTTTTTTTTTTTTGTTCGCTCTATCATTTGTTTCATCGTTGTCGCTGTCGACTTTTTCTTATTTGCCTCAGCATTTCGTTATTTTATTTTTATTTTATATTATTTTTCGTTTCGTATTTTCGATTCTCCGCTTCTCTTACCCGACATTCTATTTAGCTGAGTATACGTCTCATTCAATTCATTTAATGGACGAACTGTATCGTCTTATGTACAGCTATACGATATGCTCTTCTACCTTTTTTTGTCTGATGATGATCCACCGATGAATATTTGGTGTTTGTTGGATTCGATTGATTTTTGGCATCCGACTATCGACTGAAATTCCGCTTCAATCATTTTTTTTTCTTCTTTTTTGTTCCAAATCAATTTTTTTTGGGATAATTTTGGCTTTGCAAAATATCAATTGAAAATTTTCAAAATGCTCTCTCAGTTCAGGCGAATGAACAAGACCTTGTTCGAAATCACAGTTGAGCAACGGAGTCGATTTCAAAAGTCCAATGAGAACACTGATGATTACACTGTGCCGTGAATATATTCTCTATTTTATTAGGTTTTTTCTTTTGCTTCTTTCTGTTGCTTTGCGTGCTACTTTATTGAATTCTCTTCGCTGTTAATACAAATATTTCTTTTTTTTTTTTGCTTTCCATTCTCGTTCGTTTAGACATTGGTAAATGCATTCAAATGAAATATCACGCATTGGTAAAAATTGTATAGACCTTAAATGATTACACAGTTTTTGGTATAAAGTTGTGGCTGGTATTGATTCCAATCGACCAACAGCCAACTGAATTTTTTCCCAATATCGTTGGCAATTTTATACAATAACCAAACCCAAAATCAATCTCTTTTCATGATTCGGCCTGACCATAATGGTTTGATGCTTCCATTCAATATCTTCACTTTGCGGACACTCAATCGTCAAACTTTGAAATTTGAATTTACTTCATCGTTCCCGTTTGACGGATATAATTAGCGTAGATCATACAGAGGCTATCCGAACCACAAGTATGCGATACATTCGATTGGATTTCGTTCAATATAAAATTTTGTCGTTTATTGTTTCCAATCGTTCATTCGGTGTCGGTGACGCAATGCAAAAAGTCGCACGCTATTGACGTCTGTGTATCAATGGATCCTGTACACTGTACATTTTACATTTTATATTCGAAATTAATCGATGATCATATTGTGTGTTGCACCTTGCACACTGACACTCGTCACTCGTCTCCAAATTCATAGTGAGCTGTTGTTATTTGCTTAAGAAATTAAAATTTCGATGAATTTTCATGCATATTCGTAATTTGCACAGACGCGTTGTTTCTTTTTGCCATTTATATTATTTATAATCAACGGTCAAAATTATTGTTTTTGAGATGGAAAACAGATTAAAATACACAGACTAATGTCCTGTAGCCCATAACCTCAAAATGCATACAAGATCTCCTTAAATGGCTAACATTACCATACTAGACATTTTTCGATTTTAAAAACGGGCGCGATGAGTAATGATAGCTTTCAGAAAGCTTAAATGCAATCAAATCGATTTCGATATTCGTTATAACTAGAGATCGATGATTCTCCATTTGACACCGACCAACCATTTAAAACAGTTCTGAATTCAAATTGAATGTTCAGTGATTTGTTGTTCGATTTGCTTACATTCAAATTTTGTTTGACATTTAAAATCTTTCGAAAATGAAATCAAAATACTAACATTGAACAATCAACAGTCAACAATGCCAATGTATTGTTTGAAATATCAGTCAGTCAATGCCAACCAATCATTTTACGTAACGATAGTTCAAATATGTATGATTTTCTGTTGTGCTCTGTGGTTCATTTGTTTTTTCCAGTGGCAAAATTGAACGGAATGAAGAATATTTTGTAATGGAAATAATGCACATGCGTCGATGAAATTTTCAATCTGTAAATTTTCAAATTCTCAATGAATTCGTACGCTTTTGTTTGGAATCAATTTTTCCCGCTAACTTCAAATCAATGGAAGATAATTCAGAAAAATTGAAACTAATGGGCCCAGTTCGTCTTGGGCTTAGTATTGCATACACTATGAAAACATTGAATCTTTGGAATGAAATATTTCAAACAAATCTTCTGAATTTTTGTTCATTGACAATGCTTGAATGACTCAATATTCAGTTTAGATAAAATTCCTGATGGTTATTATTATCACTGACGAGATTCAATTCATTATTATTAATTATCTGCTATTCGATTTAGAGTTCATAGTTTTCTTTAAATGTCAATGTAGCCATTTGACGATCATATAAACTTCTATCGAACGAGAATGAGCATTTTACTGTGAATCAGTTACTTGAGTGTTCAATTAAATTCATTGAATATTTCAGTGTACAATCCAAAACGATAAGGATTATGGTAAGAAGGAAGAGAACCAAATTCATTCATTGGCTAATTATCAAAGTCAAATTGACCACTTGAAAGGATTTTCTATATAGAATTGTCGGTAATGAAATGATCAAACAGCTTTCAAATGCTGTAATGAGTCTAAAAACCAATGTTAAGTTCGCCAAAGTAGCAATACCCGCAATTTTTCAGGAAGAAAGACATTTGATTTATCGGAAATACATTCTCAAGCGAAAAGCTGTCGGAGCAGAGATTCATCCGATACTTTAAAGGTAAATGGAAATTCAAGAATCCATACAATGTATGTGTACTCAGATCTCGGTACAATCAAGGTTCGAGCCTCGGTCAAAATTTTTTTTTCTTTCAGACTTTTTCCAATTTTTTACTCCGACAAATGTAATCTATTAGTGAGCATAGGATTATATATGAAAAAAGTATGTCCGAAAAAATTATCAGGAGAGTGAAAATGAGCGCATTCATTATGTATGAAGACTTATGTATGAGAACTTGAATTTACTCCTTCTATTGAAGCATCGGATGAAGGCCTGTGTCGAAGACGGCCATGACATCTCATCTCATCTTTTATTTAAAAAAAAAAATCATATCATCAATTTTTGAAATGTTAACGAATCAGAATTCAACAAAGTCAAAATATTGTATGTTACAGAATCGAAATCATTGCGATTTTCGTTTAAAATATGTATAAAGTTTGTGTATGTTATAATTTTTTGCGAATATTCAATCCTCACAATTATTCCGAAGGCTGATAATAACAAGCATTCAGCCGGTTCACATTTTGGACAGTCTAAAGTGTCCATCGAATGCATTCGAAAATGAAGCAGCTAAACCAGCTAAACCACCACGTTTTAGATCCAATTGATGAAGTTAAACTTTGAATTTTATTCTTTTTAAAAGTTTGGTTGTTGTTGTTGTTGTTTTTTTTCTTGTTCGCTGATGTGCGCTTCTTTTCATTCTTTCTCCATGCTCATGTTATTGTTGTGACCATGGCTTGTACTGAACTGATAGAAATGGGGACTGTTGATTTTGTCTTCTTTAATATACGCTTGTACATGGATCGCTTGTCGTTGTGATGTTGTTTCTGCTTTTATTCATTTTCGTTACTTTTGTTCAGTTACAGCTTTGTCATCATACTCTTTCTGTGCACTGTTGTTTCATATTCTATCTTTTCCAAATATTCGTACATTCAAGCTAAGTCGATCCCATATCCATAATAATCATGCCACACATGATACCTTACATCGGTCTTTTCGTATTCTGTATAATGACGATTATTTTGAGCGATCGTACAGGAGTATCAGGTTTTTTTCTTCTTCTTCTTCGTTTGCTCCTTCATTTTCTTATACGATTTATTCTTCGGGCATTTTGTGGACTTTTATAGAAACAGAAAACCATGGATGATCAGAAACTATTCCTAATTATTTTTTTTTTTTTTAATTTTTAATTTTTAATTTTAGCTTTATCATTTGAATTTCTCTATCAAAGAATCGTTTTTACAAAATGAAACTAGTCTTCGAGACGAAGGTGATACATTTTTTTTTGCATGAGGGGAGCGGATGAACACTTTCGAAATAATCGACTATTTCACCGAAACGTACATACATCTCATGGAAGATCACAAGATAGACTCGCCTAAGCTGTGTACTACCAATGAAACTACTATCATGTATCCAATTCCAACAACAGTACATCGTACATTCCATTTGGTTTGTGCATTACGCTTTTCTACTTTGAGTGTTTAACTGGGAAGCATAGAGAGCTGCTTGGGAAGTGAGAGGGTCTTCAATATATTGGTAGATTGTAGTAATATATACATATATATATGTATATGTATATTTGTCTGTGTCGTACATTTATCAACGAGAAAAATGAAAACGGAATATTTGTATGTGAAAAGTACGCTCTCTCATATACTGTCGTCGAAGCTAGGCAGTTCTACAAACAAAGAAATGAACACTCTGTACAGTGTACACTCAACAGCACAAGGAACACACATATACCCAAATCCAATATGATATAAAATGAAATACAAAAATAGCGCATTTCAGCAATCGCATGGTTGGCAACTAGCACTGGAGAATGAAAACAAATCGAAGAGAAACATCAACGACTCGAAACAAACACGACATCGACACGAAAAACAAAAAAAATCCTAATTGAAATAAGGACGAAACGATATCATGTAATAAACGAAAAAGAAAAAAATATAATAAAAAGTCCAACCAACAACATAAAATATTTTCATAAGAATAAAGCCATATAGTGGATCCCCGTTTGTTTGTATCTTTTGCTCAACTGACGACGTTCATTCCATTTTACTTTGCACTATATTATCAATCCATTCTCATGAATAAATGACGTGCATGAGCTAAAAAATTTTCTTTAGCATTTTATTGGTGCTGCGGTAGTCAAATCAATTTAGAGTGGCACCAATTTTCATCTTCCCGATAATTCCATTTTCATTAATTATATTTCTTAATTTCAAATGATGCGTCAAAGTCCGCTAAGCGACCCGTTCAGTTTTATCAAACTCATCTTTTTGACCAAGCGAAAGATCGAGCTTCAATCGAATATGGAACTCATCATACTTCCGGTTTTTGTTTTTTTTTTCGTTTTTGATGAGAACTCCACTGAATACTTCATTTTTTGATTTTTGCTTTAAACTTTGCTTCAACATTTCGCTGAAAAACACAAGACCAGTGTATTTATACAGAGACCGCTTGATGTGGTAGTTAAATCAAGGCTATCGAACGTATGTTTGTGTTTTTATTTATAAAATAGGCTTTGGTTTTTATTATTTTAGTGCTGTGAAACACCCACAAACGAAAGTTTAGTGTTATACGATGTACACATTCATATTCTATTTTCAATACGAAACAGAAAAAAAACAAAAAAAACATCGTCAGACTCTGACAATAACAAAATGACTAGAAAAATATTCATTGGCTATATTTTCAATGTGTCGTTGTTTATTGTATCTGTTGTAGTATGGAATCAGGCTTCGAAGCAAATATATCAGAAAATTATTGTAATTTAATTGTAAAATTCAAGTATTCCGGACTCCGGAATACCGAAAGTCAAAATTATTATGAGAGCAATAAATGTATAAACATTATCATTTTTGAATGGAATGAACCTTTGTCAGCCGAATAAAATGAAGAATTTTATGAGAACGACATCAAGAAATCATAACTAAAATAAGTATTTAGCACTTGAGACAGAAACCTTGCTCATATCATCCGGAATATGATCGTTACAAATGTAAATCGCACACTCAAGCATCACAGCAGAACGTAATGTTGTTTGGTAGCATTTTGTTTTGGCATTTCCGGTTTGAGTCTGATGTCTTCGAATTGACATTTTGTCCTGCCAAAATTAATGGGATATTCTTGGTTTTAAATCTGTAATTAAGTATATACTGAATGAAACTTAGACCTGATCGTCATCCATCTTTGATAGATCGTAATCATAGAACTCAAAATCTAATTTTCAAGCCTAGAATGTACTAGTTTGTAAATTGATCCCATTTTATTTTGCCAAAAGTTAAGAATCGCGAAATGTTTCAGTCACATGAGTTTTTACAGAAGAAAAAAAGACCCGAAGACACCTGGATCAGAAGTTGTTGAACAAATTGTACAACGGATTCTAAGATTTATAATAAATGAAAAATAATACGTATGAAACAAAAATGAAGCACGAATGTCAAACAAATTCATTATGAAAATTTCTAAGATCGTTCCTTACACAGGGAATTCTTCGGTCTCTTCGATTTCAATATACAATTCGTTCAGTGTTTGAGCTATGAGCTGTGATGTATATGCAGTGCATATACAGCCAGTGTTTCAATGAGTGTTTGGAACGCGGCTCGCCTCATTTATGAACATTGAACAGTACGTTAATACAGCGCAATCGTTATTCTGGTATCGAATGGCTCACAGCTCAAAGCTCACACATATATCGAGGCAACGTTTACGTAAAATTTATATCGAAAAACACGGCCACAACAATTTATAAATACAAAATGTGAAGAAAACAAATGAACAAAATCTTATTCTGTTTATTTTCAAAACGATTGAACGATTTTAACTCATCAACTGTGAATCGGTTGGCCAATGAACGACAAATGAATCAAACGACAAATATTTGCTCATTAATTCAATTCTAAGAAAACAATGCCAAAATAACTGCAGAAGATTAATATCGGAAAAAAAATTGTTAATAATCGAAGAGTAAAACTCATGGCATGAATGTAATTACGTTAGGTTAGCTGAGTGCCAACAATTTGCTGAATTGATTTTTTCACTAAAACAAACAAATTTCGATGATAAATTGTACATTGTTGTTCTTTAATTTGTTAGTGCCCTCTATATTTTTTCCAATGAATCGTTGTGGTGCACTAACCGTGAAACGAAAACTTGGATCTCAAATGTAGCGATTTACAATTCAGATTCAAGAGCTTCGAAAAAAATAATGTTATTTTTAGATAAATTATTTGATAGCAAAAAAGAAAAAAAAGATATTAATTCAGCTCGATACTGGATAATATAATCGAAGAAAAAAAAGAATTAATAAATGTTAGAAATCTAATTAAAGCATTAATTAATTGAAAAAAAAGCATTGATTCGGAAAAAAGCATTGATTCGTTCATATCGAATGGGAGAATTAATGACAAATATTATTAATATCTTTCATACTGATAAAGCGGTTGTTAATTACCAGACGCTTATGTTACGTATGTATTCATTGCGAATTGCTCATTGGAAGTTATCTATCGAAACAGCGAACGAAACAAGTAAATATCGAGAAAAATTTGATAAGCTTTTGAACCGAACGAAGAGATAAAAATATGATTTGCTTCATTCTTCATTCTCTTACTGACCTCATTTTCATTTGCAACAAAGAAAGTTTACATATTTACAATTCAGAAAAAAAAAATTATATGAGTTTTCCAAATTTGAATTGGCAATGATCTTCGAACGGATTCATTGGCCCCACCATGATAGCTACATATGTTGTGAGTTACATCTCAGAATGAATTTAGTAAATAATTTTTGAAAAAAGGCGCCAATCATAACATTTTCAATCAAAATGTAATCGATAGTTGAATATTTAACCGGATGGTGGCGTTTGGTTCATCTTCAATATTGACATAAGTGACATAAACAAACGAAATAAATATTTGGCGTGCTCGACGCCGACAATTTGTGGAATAAATGTAAAAGATCTGAAAAGAAAAATAAAAAAAAAACATTCACAGAAATTATGTCCGCACACATAAGTACAAAAGAGCGACTATTGTCAATTGTTGACGACATTGAAATAATAGCAAAGTAAGTAAGCCGAACAAGTCCATTCATTATTTCTTTTTGATTTTCTTCTTTGATATGATGTAACAATTGGGTTTTTGAATTGAATAGAGAACTCATCGAAAATTCAAATGCACCAAAACATCAAAAAATTTCAGCAAATGATCACACCCAGTTGGTTGATTTACTATTGGCTAAGGATGCTGAAATGAAAAGTGTTTTGAATTTAGCCAAAGAACAGGCCGAAATTGAACAGAAAATAATTGCACTCAAAGCAAAAGTGAATTTACGTGATCAACAAATAAAACGATTACAGCGGCGATTGAAGGATTCCGAGGAAATATTGTCACGAGCCCTGTTTCAAGCACGTCAAAAATTAGCCAGTATCGCTGTTGCAAACAAAAAACCAGTTTCATCTGAAGAACTTATTAAATATGCTTACAGGTTTGTTCAGGACATGGAAAAATTCTATTTTTATTATCGATGTTCATTGATGAATTTTAATCTAAATTTTCAAAAAAAAAAAAAAAAACAATAGGATTAGCGCTTCAAATGCGATTAGTGCTCCATTGACATGGCAACAAGGAGATTTACGTAGGCCATATCCAACGGATATTGAAATGCGATTAGGATATTTAGGCAAATCTGATGTTACGAATGTGAATGGACACAGTTCACAAAATTCAAGCACGACGCCTGTTGATTTTCCGAAAAACACCATCGGAGGTATGTTCTATTTGGTGGAATTGATTTCTGTTTTCATTCAATTGAGCGTAAATTATCATTCCATTTTTTTTTTTTTGTTTTTTTAATAGAAATTCCAATGGCCTCTCAGAATCAATTTGCCTGGATGCAATCGGGCGAACTACACATGACGGTCGGAAAGAATTCAACGGCTTCCATTCCACTTGATACAAGGTATAGGTCAATTTTATAATTGATTTGATATCCAAAATTTATAGAATTCTCCTTTTTAGAAATCACAAAGAAGCGACTCAGGACGAAATAGAAGTTATGTCAACGGACACTTCAAGTTCCAGTTCGAGTGATTCACAATAAATAATAAGTGAAAATCAGGATATCGAAAAATTTCGCCAGATCCTATGCTCATCATTTTCCCATTTCCCATCATTCATTTTATCGATTAAGTAAAATCATCGTCTGGAATTAAATATTTTATGTTAAGAAAATGGGATTTACATTACCCAGTCGATTTATTGTTTATTTGACTTCAAAAATATTGAAAATATCGAAAGAAAATTCGAATGCACACTAATAATAATTGATCGTTAATTTGCTGGTTTTTTTTTTTTTTGGGGGGGGGGGGGAATTTGGTTCGTTTGACTTATTACATACTCTGAAACTTGACATTTGAATGACGGCAATTGAAAAATTACATTTAACAATTTTATTAAAACATTCCATCATATTTTCCGATCGGAATAAGTATAATCAAAAAAACAATTAAATTTCTCAAGGCGATTTTCCAATCGTTTGGGACTGCATACGGAAGTAGAACTTGTGTCAAACGATGCACTTCGTGAGAGGCACAAACAAAAATAAACGAAGATATCAAAATGTTTAGATTTGGGAAGCCAGGCAGCAAAACTAATACACCATTTCGATCGGCTGCCAACCAAATATGATATTGACAAATGAACAATTCCAGAGATATTCGACCGAACCAGGCAAAAAATGATGAAAATCGTATTCGGAAAATACCTGAAAAATCAGATTAGTAATAGATGAGCCAAAAATTATCCAAAAAAAAAATGGCATTGTGGAGTAGCCCTACCTGATATATTCCGAAGAACAATATAACCGAGAATGGGCACAAACACTACATACGAATGGATTTCTTCACAATCCAATTTATTTCGACACAAAAAGGTGAATGTTGTGTAGAAACCGATGCCGCTCAGTGCTAACAATGCCGCAACTATAGATATTCGTCCAGACAATAGATTTTGATGTGTATTATCATCAATGATATTGTATTTCTGGGAAGTGTGAAATATTGCAGCAAACACCATTCCATAGGTGATTGTATAGCGGTCTAGTTTCCAACGATGCCACCACTCATTCTTTTTTTTTTTTTTTTTTTTGATCGATCCATTAGAGAAAAGAACGAGAAAAAGAAGAGAATTATTGCAATTTGAATGGTTAGTTTGTCATGAAAAATAAATAATAACATACGTATATCATCATCGGTTGTGACAAACAAAGCTTTCCACGGACGTGTTACAAATATACGCTCGAAAAATACCTCACTCATGTAAAATATAGTGATAACAGTTGACAATCCAATAAATTTCAATACCAAATAAAGGTATTTATATGGATTGGTGTCCACATTGGCGGATGTAATTTGTGGTGGTAGGGCCAAAACAAAATAAATAATCACAAACCAAAACGAGATCAACGGTACAAAATAATAAAATTGATACGGTCGATTCATACAAAGGCACAATACAATTGTCATGAAATTTAACCGAAACAATATTTGAAGGAATCTTGTTAATCCAGTATTGCCTGTATGCCACATATAACTGAAATGATTATATCCGGAAAGGAATAAATATGCTGAGATCAAAACTTTGATTTGCATATAAATTGGTGTTATGCAATCGGCTCCCGTCAAATGATAAATCAATATTACCAATTGCATCCAACCTTTTAGTTCGTCGGTTTGATCGCGATGTAATACTTTTGTAAATCGACTTTCTTCGGTGAAAAATAGTCCCAACACAAAAACATATCCAAGCGGAATCCAAAAACTGAATTCTGAATAGTATTTGTTTTCTTTCATAAAGAAATTTGTTCGATCGCATAAATAAAAATATGCCATTATTATGGCCAATGTTGAGATAGCAAACAGTGGTGTACTCAAATCACTCATAATTGTTGCGTTTGCATTGGAATTTGCAGTTGTTTGAGTTCTTCTGAGCGGTACATAAAATGTATGTCCATTCAATTGTAACCAATATCGCCGTCCAATCAATGCCAATGTTATCGATAAACTG
>GL501440.1:657385-668156 GCA_000149185.1 Mayetiola destructor
TTTTTTTTTTTTTGATTTAACAGGAAATCAAAACGTTCACTTGATACAACATTAAAGACACTCGACAAACGTAAAGTAAATTTTGAGGTACGACGATTGCCTGTAGGTGATTTTTTGTGGATATGCCGAAGCAAAAACAATAAAGAGCATGAACTCGTGTTGCCGTACATAATTGAACGAAAACGAATGGATGATTTGGCTAGCAGCATCAAAGATGGTCGATATCATGAACAAAAATTTCGGCTTTGTGATTGTGGCCTACCAAATAAAATCTATTTAATCGAAAGTCGGGGCAATAATGCCTATATTGGATTACCGATAACGAATCTATTGCAAGCAACTACAAATGTTCAAGTGCATAATAATTTCACTGTTAAATTCACTGATTCCAATGAAGATTCCATGCTATATTTAGCCGTAATGACGAATCTTTTGAATAAAATATTTCATGTGAGTTTCAATTTGAGATTTGAATCCAGAAATCGAATGATTTTAGCAAATATTTTATTTCCGTTCAGGGTAAAATTTTGGTTCAATCATCAAGAGACGAATTGGATCGATTGCCTGCTGATTATTATGGCGCATTGAATGAAAAAAGTGAAATTGAATTGATGTGTTTTCGGAATTTACGGAAAAATCAGGAAAAATGAAAAATTTCACAATTCGAGACATGTTCATGAGACAATTGGTATCATTGAAATCATTATCGGTGGAGAAAGCAACAGCAATTACCACAATCTATCCAACTCCACAAAGTTTAATGCGAGCCTATCATCGATGTTTTGATGATGTTGAAGCTGCCAATTTACTTGCTAATATTCCATGTGGAAAGCTAAAACGGCCCTTGGGAGCTACAATTAGTCAAGCTATTTATAAACTTTATAATTCTCAGTCATACAATTAAAATTGAATCTAATTTGAATATATACTTACATATAAACCGAAACCTGCGTATTTGAAATGGCTACAATTGAGCTGTGAATTCGCCGCAACTATCTGAGGCGAACTTGTTACGTCACAAAATCGCCATGTGCACATTTGACATTTGCTAGGGAGTTTTTAATATTTTTTTTTTCAATAAGATTCTTCATTTTGTAAGATATTTCATCTTATGACCTTAATCAGTTTCGACAAACGATCGCTAAAAACTTGATCGAAAAGCGATTTTTTTTTTGTTCGGTATTTGTTGACTGAGTTCATTGTGTGTGCAATGAAACTCATTCACACAGTCAAAAACTATTTAACAATAAGTTCATTGAAAACATTTCATAACAAAGCGTTTAGTCCAAAATATTTGCTATACACAAATGTGTGCATCTCAGTGTCGCTATCAAGTGTGGGAGATTTTCTCGAACAACATTATGAACTTTACAAAAATGACATCGATAAATACAGTGCAAAACGCACATTTCATATGGCATTATCTGGGCTGACAGTTGGCGTAGCCTGTCACTATTGGTATAAATTTATAGACGCACGAATTCCGGGCCGATCATTATCGATCGTTCTTCGAAAAGTATTTTGGGATCAAATAATCTGTTCACCCATTGTGATATCAACATTTTTCATAACTCTTGGCATTCTTGAGCGAACAGGCAAAGAAGAAATCATACAAGAGATTAAGGAAAAAGCATGGCGTTTATATTTGGCCGAATGGACGGTTTGGCCACCCGCACAAATAATTAATTTTTACTTTTTACCCAACAAATATAGAATATTATACGATAATACGATATCATTGGGCTATGATGTTTACACTTCGAAAGTTAAACATGGAAAAATGTAAATATATTTCACATGCTCATAATTGACAGACATGAAGTAGGGAAAACGACCACTTATCATTTGTTCAAATGTAAATAAACGAAAAATACCAACAAAAAAAATAAGAAACAAAAAAAAACAATAAAAAGGAACTTTTTTCAATTTATCATTTTTCTTTTTAATTCTAACAATATAAAAAAAAAAATTATTCAACAAATTTTGCTTAATATCATCGTTTCTTATTCCAAACCTATGAGTTACAATGCAGAGGAAACGACACTCGTATTCCGGCATAATAATTTAAATGGAGAACACAAAGAAGCTGAACTTAATCAGAATCTGTCATCAAATCATCTTCATCATCGGTATTAACGTCATCATCTCGTTCGATTTGCGTGGTTTCATATTCCAAAATTTCTTCGTCATCCAAATGAGATCCGCCGTCAATAAACGAAGCAAATCTAAAATAATTCGAACGTTTCTCGAATCAAACCAAAAAAAAAAAAACAACAACAACTAAACACAACAAAGTCAAACAAACCGTTGTGGATCCTTCAGGCGTTTCATCATTCGCCAGGGTTTACTTTCAGGACTATTACAGAAATTTTTTAATTCTTCTAAGGCTCTGGTTGTTTCGAGAACCCCTTGTTCGTGAAATTCTTCACTCGTTATAAGTTTTGGTTTTGGTGGAAATTGTTTGATCCTGAAAAAAAGCAAACCGGTTTAATGAACGATTCCATAGTTATAAAAATCACGAGCTAAAAACCTACAAAATGCTTCGTATTTTTCGTATCAGTGTTGATGGGAAATAGTAACAACAAATTGTGACTAACATGATGCCAACGGTTGCTTCATGAAAATTACTCGAGTAAAAAATCATAATGTTGGCGGCCAATTGAAGGCCCCATTTAATAAGATCCTTACTGCGTTGATTTTTCGGTGGTCCAAGTCGATAGCAAACAACAAAACTTATGAAACCAGTCACAATTACATACCAAAACACATAGGTCTGGTAAACGACTAATATTGTGTGCAAATTTTCGTAAAACATTTGAAGAAAATAGATTCCAACAGTCCATCCACCAACCAGCATACCGTACATCATTGGCCTCTGTAAATGGAAATCGGTTTTTGACAAATCAATTTCAAATTTCTATATAATTTTGTTTTTTGCGAAGAACTGACCTTTGGAAATAGTTTGCTTCCAAAATATACAACAACCAAAAAAGATGCAAAAATGCCCAAAAAAATGCCGGTCAGATAATAAAATAGCGGCGTTTGGCTCAATGTTCTTGCATAAAAGAATAATAGTAAACCACCAGCTAAGAGGATAACTTTGGCAAAATCAACACGAACCATACTCAGATGTACCGAATATTTGTGCGCCGTTTCAACACCGATGCATGTTTGATTAAACGGATCGATTTTGATTAATTTTCGTTTGCCAACATTCAAAACATTGAATGAAAATATTGTACGTTGATTATCATAATGTGTTTTGACCTCATCTGGTGAATCACCTTCGAATTGTACAAAATCATCATTTTCAATATTTAATCGAAAGCGTATGCTTTGGAAAAGGGCTGCTATTGATTTGGGTTGACCGCGATAGCAATAAATCTGCAAATCCGGTTCAAAAGATCCAAAACGTTTTAAACTATCCGATTCGTATGAACGAGTGTCGCCGGGCTCTAGGTATGTTACTATTTATAAATGAAATTCAATTGAGCAACATTTTCATTTGAAGAAGAAAAAATTTCGAGGTTATGTTTAAGTTATGATTGCTTTACCGCTCATATACGATGCACCGGCTTGGGCAAAAAATAAAGCGAAATATAACAAAATTGATTTCATTGTATTCTTAAACGTTAAAAGACACTTTATTCTTCCGTTTTGTAGATGAACGATACAAAAAAATTAAAGATAATTCGACGATTTGCGTGTAGCTTCAGTGTTTGATGTCAGTCTCTTCATATTTACCACTGTAAACAATACATTTCATTTTGCAATATGTCAAAACGATTTTTGTTTTTTTTTTTTTTGTAACAACTGTCAAAATCATATTGTGATGCGCTTCTATGATTGGGGAGAAAATTCGGGGTAATTCATTCGCACTTTTGGGCTATTTTGGGAAATAATGAAAAATAACTCACTTAGGAAGTTCCCTCCGAAAAAAAACCACAAACAAAAAATAATCATATTGGGGGTGAGAATTAATAATGCAGTTTTTTTGGCTTGAAAATGGCATTTATTTGAATATTAAAATGAATGAGTACATTAACCAATATATTGCCCATCGTTAGCTATGACCTTTTCCCATTTTTCTGACCCAATGTGAAACATGAGTCGATAGAGGGCGCTGCTGCAAGAAATTATTAAGACATGGACCCTTTTTTGGGCTCTATCGTTTTCAAGGAGCAATTCTAAGTATAAGAAGTGAATGGAGTCAATCGAAATGGTGGCACTCAAAAAGCTTCATGTCTGTAGTGTACGGGGGGCTGGGTATGAAATCATTTTTAAATCAAACCGATTTTATAATCCACCGGATAGACAAAAAGTCGGTGAATTTTTTTACCGAAAAAAATCCCTTTTTTCAAATTTTATCGAAATTTTAGCTATTTATCAATGAAAACTTCACTGATTATGATTGGAAGAGATGTGTTCTGACGGAAGAGAATTTTTGAGGTCATAACCCCCCTCCCGCAGATAGAGGAGGACCCCAAAAATCAAAATTTCGGGGTTTTTCGGGGTAAAGCTAAGAAAAATGCAATTTTTCTGAAACAAATACTTCCACTTCAGTTCTGATTGATGCGGATGATAGGAAAAAGTCCGATTATCAATTATCAAGAGGAATCGGAGGTTTTCTCATCATAAAATGCACTGTTTCCGTTCAAAAGTTGAAGCTTCCCGCAAAACCACTTTTTCAGGCACGTAATTCGACATTTTCGGAGCAATAGAAAACTTTGTGGTTTACACAATTCCGTTCAATGACTAAGTGAGAATCAATGACAGATGTCTACCCTCCAAAATGTAATATAACTTATTATGGACACACACCATATGTAAAAGTTACGCCATCTGTTATCTCAAGCGGCATTATTAATTCTCACCCCCAATAATAAAAATCCCACCATCCTTTTTAGAATTCACATTATAATAATTAATTAATTAACTATTACAATTAATTTAATTATTTCTCAAAATATTTCCATCCAAGTGTGAAAAAAAGACAAAACAGCCATTACCGGGGCTTCCTGGGGTGCTAGCTACAAAAAAAAAAAAAAACAATGCCCCGAGGTGTGAACAAAATAAATAATGTGCCAAAATTTCAGAGCTCTAGCTGTCATGAGTCATGAGTATTGAGTTATGCTTGGAACATCCAAACAAACATTTCAGGATTCTAAAGCTTGATATGATACATCAAGCAATAAACAGGAACGAGAGATAAAGAGAGACATAAATCTGTGTTAAACATGCCGAAATTTAATGATGAGTATTGTTGTAAAAAAAGAAGGAAAATTCAACAAAAAATTACACATTAATAATTGTAATTGAAAATATTTGTTCAGTGAATTTAAATTGGGACCAAGGAAGCATTCCAAACATCACTGTCAACACGGACGAAAATCCAAAGGTTTTCAAGAATCAGTTGTTAGAGTTGACTGGCGTCCAACTATACCGGCAAAAGATTATATTAAATGGTGTTGCTCTCAAAGATCAGACTATTGGAACATTACATTAGAAGATGTGGAGAAATTCATTTTCTGAATTTGATTAAAATTAAAATAAATTCGATTTCGTTTACATTTACAAAATGTAGACAATCCCGGTGAACGATTGATGGCTGCAGCAAATCAATCACCGGATTTAAACGATTCAGAAGGGTCGAATGATTCAACTGTAATTAAAATTTTTCCTTTATTTCGATCAAAAATTTGATTTTATTTTCATTCTTGTGTTACTTCTTAGGAAGTTCCCTTAGGAAAAAGTAAAAAAAAAACCATACGAAGAAAAAATTAATCATTATTATAATAATAATTTATTCAAGTGATTAATTGTTCAATTCACGAAACAGTCATTGAGCAAATTTGAATTTTCGCCTAAAACTAAATAATCTCTTAAAAATTCTTTTCATGCCTTCAAAAGATTGGTACTGCTAGAGATTTGAAATTTAAAATGGGTTTTAAAAATTGTTTCCGTTCCGTATCTTGGATATTGTTCCAATAACAAAGAGCACTTTTCGGATGTGAATAATTGTAATAATTAATTAATTTATTTATTTATTTTGAATTCTAAAAAGGATAGCGGTTGTCTTCTGGTCCATATATCACATGGCTTCTTTCAATAATGGAATTATTTTCCTGTCTTTTTCAGCATCTCTAAATGTTGATAATAATCCAAAATTTTTCCAGCATAATATTCATGATTTTTTAACGATGCAATGACACCGTCCTTATTAACAAATGTCTCTGGATCTCTATCATATGTAATTGGTTTATTTTGCAAAGTTGTCATTTTGCCATTCAAAGCGCTCAAAATAGCATGACCCGCACAAAGATCCCATTTTTTAATAACACTTGAATGAATATAATTTGTAGCATTGCCATGCACCACTTCAAGTACTTTATATCCTGCTCCAGCTGCCGTTATGATTGGCGTTTTTTCATCGAATATTGTATGCACCATTTTTTCGACATCTCCCGAATGTGATCTGGACACAATTATCTTAGGATTTCGCACAGCTGCCATTCGATTGATTTTCTCATCTTTAATATGTTGCAATGTTTCCGATACGGCGACATCTTTCCACGCCCAATAAGTTTTCAAAGTAAATGGAAAATGTATTATACCGATAACTGGTTCACCACGAATTGCAACGCAAACCATTGTCGTCACGTATTCGAACAGCGATTCTATCAAACGAAAACCTCATTATTATCATTTTTTTTCTATTGCAGATAAACAACCTCAAAATTATAAATACCTGTGTATTCTTGGGTTGCATCCAATGGATCGATCCAAATAGTAATATCGTCTGTGCTAATGAAATAATCATTAGGTAGCACAATGCTCTCATCTATAACTGTTGGATCGATTCCGAAAGAATTGCTTGTCGTACAATGATTCAATTCGGAATCTTCTTCGGAAATTATTGTCACTTTGGGGAATAAATGTTTTAAACCTTTTTCCATGACACAATGGGACCGTAAATCAGCATTGGTTACCGGATCATTGGCCCCTTCTTTTGTTTTACCTTTGCTTCTAGCTTGTATATTTTTCGACATTGTCACTACTTCAAGGCCACCCATTTGTGCTGCTTGTATGCCTCCGATTAATAATTTTCGAAGATTTGTTTCGTCTTGATTTTGCATTATGTATGCATAAGGTCTTCCATGTCTTGATAAATTTGAATGACTAAAAATTAAATAATAAATCATTAAAATTCCACAAAGTGACATGATTAACATGCCACATTTGTTTATTTTCACTGAACCGCTCAGATTCATTTTGAATATTTGATGCAACACTTATTATTTTTCACGATTCAGACATTTATATATATATATATAGATTATAAATTGCTATGAATTTTTCACTCGTATTACAAACAAGATAATGTTTACATCTGACATGGATGTCAATGTACTGTCGTCACAACAACTGTCAGTTTTTGATTCGCTTCGATTTTCTTTGAAAATGACATTTTAATGGTATTCCATTTCGCCGTTGGTTTTATTTTCCTGGCGGAATATAAGAAGGCCCCTCCATAGCATCTTCGGAATGAATTCAAACGAATATTTCTTGGGAAAAATGTTCTTAATGCAATGAGATTGTGCATTATTACAATAAAACGGGGAAATTGAGCGAAAAGTACGCAAACATACGGTACGTTTCCATGACAACGTTCATGAAATGAACCAAAACAAAAATAGTTGAAATCATTTTTCACATCACAGTTAAAATGACCGAATGGCCAACAAATATTAATTCGGACAGCACAAAAGAAAATAATCGCATTTCATTATTTCAACGCAAAAACAAAATCATCGGTAGGCCAAATTTAAAATAATAATCATTATTTATTGAATTCCAATGTTTTTAAATGCATTTAAATAATTTCAGAGAGTCCGAACGGTGCGAGTCTATGTCTTCAAATTGCATTATTCATCAATGTTTATTTGTCACCAATTTGGATCATATCCCAGCTTCAGTTTTTCTATAATCATGCATTCGATGAAACCGGCAAGCATAATCAAGTCGTTCTGGGATTCGCTCTATTTCTGATAGCCGCTCCTCTTGAAATGTGTCGCCTCTATTTGGGATATTCGGGCAATTTAAAAGAAAGGGTAATTTGATGAATTGTTTGCGCAACTATTTAAATTTACATTTATTTCAATATATAATTCCATTGTCAATTCTTCTACAATAGATTGCCGATTTGGCCGGTTTCTTGATATTATCAACATTCATTCAACAACCGGTTGAAATCTATTTTACATATATCATTCATAAAGCCCAAGTGTATTGGTTACAATTTTTTATTCAACTTCTTGCTACGAGTCTAATATGGTTGCAGATAATTATTGGTTTTAATGCTATGCGACGAATGACAAGACTAAAGGCACAACAATTTCATATTTTTACACTTATTGAGCAGAGTAAACGGTCAAAATAATAACAACAATTAATTGAACATATTCGTTAAGCGTGAAAAACTGAATGATAACAAAGCAGCGACAAACGAAACAAAATTCTGAACATTTATTTCGAGATCAATTGAGAATGATTTCCTTATTTCGTTTATTCGAACATCAGATTGATATGGTCCAAGTGAACTCGCATCGATACCAAGAATGGTTGTAAAGCTTTCATATTCTCCTCATGGATATCACCCCTTCCGACAAGCTGCGACCGATATGGTAAAGCTGAGTATGTGAACTGGAATATACATTAAAAAAAAAAAAACAAAAATCGTAAATAGAATTGTTCGACCAATTGTATAATTGATGATTAAAGATCCTACCGAAAATGCTTTTTGAATGATCCAACTATGATATTGTTTCAATGTTATTGCATACGCATCTTCAATATGTCTCTTTAAACTTTCATTGTAGGTTTTGTCGGCATAGAGGTTTGAGAAAAATTTCTCAATCATTTCGAGAGCCCTGCAATGCAAATAAATTAAGAAATTATTATCATTTCAATTATTATTATCAGATGAAAATAGTTATTTACCGCTTCAGCCAGAGTAATGCGTCTCTGGAAGTGTTTTGTAGTTTTTCTTCGCTAGATCTCAGCATGTCATCGAGAAACATATATTCAATTTCATTTGTAGCGTAAATTTTGAACAGTTTCTGCAACATAAAAATAAGAACCCCACAAATTATTCAATGAATTCATTCAAATATTTTTTATGGGCTATTTCATTCAATTAAAAAAAATGGAGTGCAGACAATATTTTACCTCAATGTTTCCATTCATGTCTTGTGTCACAGGCATGAATAATTTTCCAAAACTCTCTGTTCAATAGAAAAAAAAACCAAAATCAATATCAATTGCGTATTAATAAAATGAGAATAGAATTTCAATAAAATGTGCGACAAATGCCGCCTAAACATCAAACATCCGAAGAGTGTTCAAAATGCAGAAGAATAATACGTCAAGCAATATCGATAATTGAATGCAATCAGCATCATGTAGTAAATATGATGAAGGAACGAAAGAAGAAGAAAAAAAAACAAATGGAATCGGGTCAAAAAATCAAAGTACAATGAAACCTCATAATTGCACAAACAAAAATGTATGTTCGGTAACCACAAAATTGAATTTAAAACGATTCATCAAAGAAGAGATGAGAAGTAGAAAGAAAAAAAAGAAGAACGAAATAACAACTGAAATTTGCAAAGTAAAAACGTATCTAGACGATGCGATAGCCCATAGCTAAATAACAACAAAATAAAGACAACACTGATATGATTGGTGTGTGTGGACTTTTCAAGATCGACGCAAAATTTAAAGATGAAAAAAAAAGAAAAAATATTTGAAAAGGAATAGAATCAACAGGTCATGGTCATAACAATGTATTTTAAACCAATGTCTTAATTGAGATTGGAAAATAAATTACACAATTTCGGAATTAGATAATAATGATTCTTTGTTTGCTTTTTCCAAAGCGACATTAATAAAATACTAAAATAACAAAATGCAATTCATTCAATTTGTTATTATAATTATTGACATTTTTCTCTTAACTCACCAATAATTGATACAACTTCTCGTGCTGCATTCAAAAATAAAATCGTCTTAATTTTACCACCATCGTCAAGTGCCTGAAATCCCTTCAAATGTTTGAAGTACACTTTTGGTTGATCCAAAGCCATATTACGTTTCCGGTTTTCTCTTCTGTTCAAAATTCAGAATCCAGTAAATGAATGGGCACAAAAAATTGGAGCAAGCTAAACTTGTTAGTTGTATAAATCAGACTGAAGCGCTGTAAATGATCCAACACTGTACACTTTTCACCGATTACTGTAAACATTGACTGAAGTGATTGTAATTATTTGTATATATGCATTGCCATCATCTAACCTGTTACCCCACACCAAACAATGTTAAAGCCCCAAACGAAAACCTGATTACTGAATTTAATTTTATGTACGAGCTAAGAGATGCCATAACCAGATAAGTTAAGTCGATGGAAGGGCCAAGCGTGTATCAATGTTTTTTTTTTTGCTTCATTAGAATCATTCAGCATTAGTCTCACACATTCAATTGAAAATATTATTATTATTCTCATTTTTTTTCCTGGTGAGTAGCAAAAGTTTATAAATTGTCCATTTGCAAGTGTCACGAATATGCAATTACATCCATAAAATCAGCATCGATTTCAATCAAGAGAAATTTTTTTGATATTTCCATTTCGATCGAGTGCAACGATATCGCAATTCTTTCCAATTTTATCAAATGGAATCGTAAATTTTGTTTCATTTTTAGTTTCATCGCATCT
>GL501440.1:671451-692597 GCA_000149185.1 Mayetiola destructor
ATTAAAATCATCGCAAATTCTGTTTACTACTAGCTATGACGATTGAACAATTTATAAATATTCCGGACCAACAAATGTTCTGATTCGACCAATTACAAATGTCAAAGTGGAGCCACTGATGTCATACGTGATAGATACACGGAATTATCACATACAAAATTTGTTTCATCTTCATCATTTTGGTTTTTTAAAATGAATGGCGTTTATATTTATTTTCGAAGAATTGATTCGCTTCTATTTACAGAATAAAAGATAAATATGTTTTATCAATATTCAAAATATACATTGAACGGTCCGAAAAAAATAACGATAATTTTCAATACTTTGTGTTCAGAATGTGTGAATTTTATTTATAAAAATTTACTGATACATTGAATTAATAGTTTTTTTTTTTCATTCATGAATTGGCTTATCAATCAAAATCATCACTTATTGGTTGCATGTTTTTTACCAACTTTGAAATTCCGCTAATTTAGACTAAATATGGGTTTTCACTTACATCATCGGCTCCAACGTTCATTTTCATTCATATCAAATCTTCCGTTCTCCCATGTCAATGCATTAGCTGATGCAATGCGATATTTTTCTTTCTAATTCAATCAATGAATTGATCTCGTGTGGATCCATAATCTATCTGGCATATGTGAAAATTGATTTTTGAGGTCGAATGCTCAAACTCTGTACGTGATTTCTTGTTTTTATCATGACACATCATTGATGAACTAAATATATGCAATCCCCGAATCAAATTTGTCTACACTAGCACGCGGAAAATGGCACGCCAAAATGACTGACCCAAGGCTCCAATGCAGAACGTTTCAATTGAATGTGCTGATTAAATGAAAAGGCTGGGCAGATAAGGCAGACATAGAACATGAATCAGAATGATTTTCTTGAAATGAGCAAAAAACGTGAATTCGTATCAATAATCACCAATTTCATACGAATTATTCTAAAATTGTAATTTTTTTTTTTAGCAAAACACAACGACACACAAAAACGTACAAACAAATAAGAATGATGATATGAAACAATGCGTAACATTTTTAAATAATCGAATTTCATTTTTCAATTTCATCTATGATTTTTTTTTTTGTCATTCTCTCATTTGTTCGTCGATTCATTGTTTATTTGCTCCATTTTTAGTGCACCACTGATTACATTACACAAACTTGTTTACTGTGTTATTTTATGGCATGCAATAAATAAAATGTCGAAGGTTGGATCATTCAATGATCAATCGAAATTGGAAATCATGTTCATTTTATGCACATTTGATGAAATGATTCGTTGAACTCTTTTGTTTAATGAATTCCACGAAAGATGATAATTATTATCATTCAATTGTTTTCAAGTCATCGGCATCGGCGTCCGTATGACGGTCTCTCTTTTCCTCGACCAAGCGATTATTATTTGTTTTGGAAAAATTTGCACTATGATATCCTATGGTACGGGAAAGCAACCGATAACCGATAACTAATTAAACATTATCATCACTTGAGAGTCATTTTCGGGCATTTCCCGCTATGTATGAAATCAGTGTTCAATGTTCATTTTCAGACATCTATTTTAAGCTACTTTCTTTCAATCTATAAATATTATTATGAATAATGACATAGCAATGCTAATGAAAATGCTAAGGTTCAAATGTTCTATTCCTATCAACCAAATATTCTATATTTTACCTAAACATATTTTTTTTGTCAATTTGCTGAAGAAACAAAAAAATTCTAATTTCTACGAGATAACCAATACGTATAGCGTACAACCATTACGTACGCATCAAACCAATCAAAAGTTCATTGTGCTGTATTTCGAATTTGATTCACGTTTGTTGAAAAAATATCAAGTGCAATACTCTTGAATTCAATCAGAGTCCATCAGCCCTTTTTCCATTTTGTATTCAAAATTTAAACATATGAGAATTATCATCTACAATACATTGATCCGAAATTCGAGTCACAGAAATAATATAATGTGCAAATGAAACGATTGAATAATGTTAATGACCTCAATTTCAAATAATTTTATTCTTAATAAATTTAATATTTATTATCGATAATAATATTATGCGCCTTCCTCCACTAAACTTCAATCAATTGAATCAAGTATATCAATGTATATTTTGTCTGCCGTTATGAATGATCTTTCTTCAAAAATAAAAATCGAAGCAATAATTTGAACGAGATCTATGACCCTTTTGGTCTCGTTTTTTATTTCTGCCAAAACGAACAAAGCATTTAAATGGCGGATAGCCATATTATGCGTATCGAATCGTTTTTCCATTCATATAATTGGAGCTGGAGCTAATGTAGATTTACCTTGACATCATTTGTTCACAGACGAGTCGAAAAAATCCCGGACAATCAAAATATACACAGTTGATCTAGATCAACGGTTAATGATGTAATAGAGAATATTTAATTCCAGATTCCTGTGGAAAATAATTGAAAAAAAAAAAAAATTTGGCAACGGAGAGATTCGAACTCTCGCCTCCGAGGAGACTGGTGCCTTAAACCAGCGCCTTAGACCGCTCGGCCACGTTACCATATGCATGCTGTTCCAACAATTACTGTCAAGTGTAATTTGAGCTTTTATTTCGATTCACCGGATATTTGAATTATTTATCAAAATAAATGCATATCCAGACACCGACAGCAATTACTTTGTGAACAGAAATCCAGACAGAATATAACAACTAGTTTATAGATATTCAAGGTCTTGAACTGTTTTTTTTTTTTTTGCCTCATAAACACTTTCATTTGTTAAATAAATACATGCTCATTGATTATTATTTATGCAACGATTTAAAACAGCAGTTTTGCTTGTTTATTTCTGGAATCGATTAATTGAATCATTGACAACACATTATGATTATCATTTATAAATATTGAAAACGTTACCAAAGAAACGTTGCAATCAAAGCTGGGCATTTCGTTTACATAAATTAGATCACTGCATGGGTTCGTGACCGGCTTGAGCGACATAATAAGAAGAAAAAAAAATAATGGAATTTTGATACGAAAAAAGGCTCATCTTCAAAACAAAATGATTCATGGAATTTGCGGTTCATTTGAAACGACAATTTACGACTTGTAGCCAAAAGTCAACATAGAAATCAATTGAGATTTATTAGAAATGTGTTGTTTTTTTTTAAATGCCGCTTCCATCTTTCATCGTGACTTTCTTTCCTTCTATCGTTCATTCTTAGAGATACAGAGCACTGCGAATGGCGAATGTACTTTAAATTTAATCAAATGCATTCGATTAACAATTTTATGGTTGACTTGATATGCCGCCACCAATGTCGTTGTATTGATTCAGATCGTTGATGTGTTTTCTTTTCTTTCATTCATACATACAACAACTGTAATACATTAACACTCTGTAGCTATTGTCCAGTATAAGAGACGGGATTTTTGTTTCGGGCCGATCAGTTGTACAGTTGGTTTGAGATTGAGCAAATTGAATAGCTCATACCAAGTGACTTTAAGTGAATTCTGAAACAATAAATTAAATAAAATTCGAAATTTTCGCTCAAAATATAAGCGCCACAAAGAAAAATACTCAAAATGTTCGTATCTACTAAGTATATACTGTTCATTGTTATGAGCGTTATTAATGTGAAATTTGTTCAAATGAAATCAATGAAATAACCGAACATTTCTCTTATTTTGCAGGAAAAAAATAATTTTGGAAATAACAATTGAAAAATATTTTTTAATTTTGGTTTTAATTATTTGTGCCATATCTGTAAATGGTGCACCATCCTTCAGTCAAAAAATTTCATCTCGAAAGTCTTGTGGATTGGCTTTAGTTGAACGTGTTCATGAGATTTGTCGAAGTAGAGGAGGACACCTAACATACACATCATCCAGAGCTAAAAGGCATGTTCGTCGAGGCATTGTTAGTGAGTGCTGTGCAAATAAATGTGCTGATTATCAACTTTATTCATATTGTTCGTTCAACGAAGAGATGAATTCTAATGAAAAGATTCCAGAGACTGTACAGCAAAATGGTCAGATTGATTATGATGTGGCTGAAAATCGTATGCCTGAAGCTCAATCACTGACCAAATCGATTAGTTCGAGGAATATGATTGAAGAGACAACATCCAAACCGGTGGAAATTACAACAACAACAACAACAGAGTTTAATGTGTTGGGTGTCGATCGCAAAACAAAAAATCCACATTTTCAATTTGGAACCGTTCCACCAGAATATAGATTATCACCGTTCGTTCCATCACAAAGTCGACTCCTGATTTGATGGACTTGTTTCATACAAATCAAAAAATGTCATCATTTTAATTATATATTATTTTATTATTATTATGATCATCAATGAGAAGAGAAAAATAATTTAATTTGTGATATAATTTTAAGAGTATCGTTTAAAAATCCATTGATTCGTGATATTCATCATTCATTTTACACCTATTTTATACTCGATTTAATGATAATTATTCCAAATCTTCCAACATAAACTAGCCACTTTTGTTTATTATTGCGCATCAAATATCAAATTCAAATATAAAATAATCTAAACAAAATACAAATATGACTTTTTTCTTGCAATCTGCCTCTTGTCTGATAGAAATAAATGGAAATTCTGTTTGACATGTATAAATTTCCTTTGGGGTTCTCCGAAATTAATCAAGTCTTGATATGAAAAAATAATAATAATCATTCCGAAGTCGACAGCGCAAAGGAGACGTTACTTTGGGTCATTCAAATATTTTGATATTTATATTTAATCTAATCACCGGTTAACCAAACAGAGCCATCTTTGGTTTCGTCAGAAAATTAACCGTTCATGTTTGACATGAACTTCCAGTCAACATTTCATATGTGTAAACGTAAATTGGTACACAAGTCGGCGCAAAGGAGACGTTACTTTGGGTCATTCAAATATTTTGATATTTATATTTAATCTAATCACCGGTTAACCAAACAGAGCCATCTTTGGTTTCGTCAGAAAATTAACCGTTCATGTTTGACATGAACTTCCAGTCAACATTTCATATGTGTAAACGTAAATTGGTACACAAGTCGGTGCATTCATTTGACAGATGACACGTAGCTGGCTAAATTGTATGGTTAAAGCTGTGGATTTTCCTGATGTGAATTGTGTGAAATAATTTTTTTGTGAGAAATTCTGCATTTAAAGTGAATACATTTTTGGAAAAGAATCTCCAAAATCCCTGCTTCTTGTTTCAAAAGTGTTTTTTCAATAGAAAATCATTTGAATTTGTTACGCAAAGAATTCCAAAAAGTAAAAAAAATCAATCATGGCACTGGCCGAGTCGCAATGTTATACGATTATCAATACACCAGAGATTTCGGATATTTATAATGAAATGAAAATAAAAAAGATCTTGGTAAGAACCGCTAATAAATTTTCTTTCATCAATTTTGCCCGACCTATTCATGCTAATCATATCAAATATTAATGTCACCTTATTTCCACAATGAAACAGAAAAAGGCGATGAAAATGTTCAAATCGATACACTAAAAAAAGTCATTAAACTTTTGTTGAATGGTGAACGTTTGCCTGGATTACTTATGACTATCATTCGATTTGTTATGCCATCTCAAAATCATACGATTAAAAAATTGCTTTTGATTTTTTGGGAAATTGTACCAAAAACAACGCCAGATGGTAAACTTTTACAGGAAATGATTCTTGTGTGTGATGCCTATCGCAAGGTTCGTATTCGAAGAAAAATTATTCCATTCGCACATTCAATTTCAATTGAAAAGTTGAATGAAAACTGAAAATTTGATTAAAATGGGCTGTCTTTGACTTTTGCAGGATTTACAACATCCAAATGAATTCCTTCGTGGTTCAACATTACGATTCTTGTGCAAATTGAAAGAGCCAGAATTATTGGAACCATTAATGCCGGTGATTCGTGATTGTTTGGACCATCGTCATTCATATGTTCGCCGTAATGCTGTTTTAGCCATTTTCACCATTTATAAAAATTTCGAATGGCTTGTACCCGATGGACCGGAACTAATTGCAAATTTCCTCGACACACAACAAGACATGTCTTGTAAACGTAATGCATTTTTGATGCTATTGCATGCTGACCAAGATCGTGCATTGAATTATTTGGCTTCATGTTTGGATCAAGTCAACAGTTTCGGTGACATTTTACAGTTGGTCATTGTGGAATTAATTTATAAGGTGAGCTGAACACTGAACACCGCTGTTTACACACTGTTATTATCATTTTGGTTTTGCTGCTTTAAATTGGAATTTTTTTTTAAATTGAAAACAGGTTTGCCACGCGAATCCAAATGAACGTTCAAGATTCATTCGTTGCATATACAATTTGCTTGGTTCATCATCGAATGCAGTACGCTATGAAGCAGCCGGAACATTGATAACATTGTCATCGGCTCCAACAGCCATTAAAGCCGCTGCCAGTTGTTATATCGAATTGATCATCAAAGAGAGCGATAACAATGTTAAACTTATTGTTTTGGATCGTTTGATTGCCATTAAAGAGAATGAGAACACGGAACGTGTAATGCAAGATCTTGTTATGGATATTTTGAGAGTTCTTGCTGCTCCAGATATTGAAGTTCGTCGAAAAACATTGAATTTGGCAATGGATTTGGTGTCATCTCGAAATATTGAAGAAATGGTTTTGGTTTTGAAGAAGGAAATATCCAAAACTCATAATGTTGAACACGAAGACACTGGCAAATATCGTCAATTGCTTGTCCGAACACTTCATAGCTGTTGCATTCGCGTAAGTTTTTCGATTGGTCAAATCAATCGTTGTTCGACATGTGGTCAATGTGTTCATTTTACTTTATGTATTTGAATGAAATTATTTTTGTTTAGTTCCCAGACGTTGCTGCTACGGTCATTCCAGTATTATCGGAATTTTTGTCTGACAGCAATGAACAGGCTGCAACCGATGTGTTGGTCTTCATTCGTGAAGCTATTCAAAAATTCCCGAATTTGCGTTCATTGATAACGGAAAAATTATTGGAAACATTCCCGCAGGTGCGTTCGGTGAAAGTTCATCGGGCCGCATTATGGATTTTAGGCGAATATATTTCCACAAGCAATGAAATAGCCGAAGTAATTGAAGTGGTTAACCAAACTATTGGCGAGATTCCAATCGTTGAAGCTGAACAACGTAAATTAACTGGTGAATGCGAAGAGGCGGTCGATCCAAATAAAGCTCCAAACAATGCTGTAACAACTAATACAAAAGTCACTTCAGACGGCACATATGCAACCCAAAGTGCTTTCAGTGTAGCTCCGTAAGTTCAAAATTCATCAATAGATTTCACTATTTTCAACTAACGATTATTTATTATAATTTATTGTAGAGTTTCGAAGAAAGAGGAACGTCCACCACTTCGGCAATATCTTATGGATGGCGATTTTTTCATTGCGACCACCTTGGCAACAACATTAACAAAGCTCGCCTTAAAGTACATCGATTTGGAAATGGATTCAGCCAAACAAAATCGTTTGTGTGCAACAATTATGTTAACATTGAGCTCAATTTTGCATTTGGGTCGCAGTGGACTTGCTGCTAAACCCATCACCAACGATGATGCCGATCGCATTTTCATTTGTTTGCGTACATTGAGTCAACGCGCACCGGAAATTGTTGATATTTTCAAAGTTTTGTGCCGTGATGCATTGGCAAAAATGTTAGATGCTCATCATAGCGAAGAACAGCAACATCAAAAGAATCAACAACAAAAATTAATTAAAATTCAAGCCGATGATCCGATTTTTTTTTAGTGTACGACACATCGTCGACATCGAATGTCGTTGTCTTGAATACCATTCATATAGACATTATGGATTATATAATGCCCGCTAGTTGTACGGACACCGAATTTCGTCAAATGTGGCAAGATTTTGAATGGGAAAACAAAGTTTCAGTCAATACAACAATGTCCGATTTACATGAATATTTGAAACATTTATTAAAATCGACCAACATGAAGTGTTTGACACCGGAAAAGGCTTTATCCGGCCAATGTGGTTTTATGGCCGCAAATATGTATGCTCGTTCGATTTTCGGTGAAGATGCTTTAGCCAATTTAAGTATTGAAAAATCATTGGATGATCCAAATGCTGTTGTCACCGGTCACATTCGAATTCGAGCAAAGAGTCAGGTATGACGAAAGACCATTTTTCGATTGTTGTGATTAAAATAGAGCCGCAAAATTTATGTATTTATTCAACACAAATAAATCCGTTTCAGGGAATGGCATTGAGTCTTGGGGATAAAATAAATGCCACACAAAAAGCCGTTCCGCAAAAAACAGTTGCTGCCGC
This sequence comes from Mayetiola destructor, assembly GCA_000149185.1. Taxonomy (NCBI): domain Eukaryota; kingdom Metazoa; phylum Arthropoda; class Insecta; order Diptera; family Cecidomyiidae; genus Mayetiola; species Mayetiola destructor. The sequence goes on from GL501440.1 coordinate 679,775, forward strand.
ATAATATGCTTGACATTCGACAAACATTTTATACTCTTACGTTTTTTTTTTTCTTTCAATTATTATCATGATTGGCTTCTGTTCTTCGTCTATGAAGCGAACATAAAGAATCGATTGCATTATTATAATATCGAATAAAATAAAATTTCATAAAATATTTTGATGCATTTTATTTCAAGTGGCTTGTGTGCCACTCAGATTATATTCTATCATTATAATTATTATCATAAATTTTAACATCAATCAAACATTTGTTTGAACAAGAGACTGATAAAGTTTTTTCACTGTAGTTGAAATGGTCTCTTGAAGCACTTCATCCTCACATTTTACATCCAGCGTTTCCAGATTTATTTCGGCCTGTTTATTGTCAACAGTTACTTTCAAATCATCTCCTTTGATTGTTTTCGGAAGTGAACTTTCACCAAACATATCCTGTAATGTTTCAACTAAACACTCTTTGAAGTGAGCACGATCGGATTTCGTAGCAGCGGATGCAGTTTTAATTGTATTCCCAACCAAATCAGTCTGCATAAGACTAGCTAAAACAGTATCTGCATATAAATCGGTTACCGTTGTCGCTTGCCATTCCATTATCAACATTTTTTCGCTGACCGTTATTTCGATGCTTCCGAAAACTTTGAATTTTACATCAGGTTCTATAACCTCAACCGTTCCAGCACCACCAATACGTTCCAATAGCATTTTTAATCCGGCAACACTACCATTGAAGGCAATACTTTGACGCTGGGTTATGACTGACATGCTCATATCCGTATATTCTGAAAAGAGAAAAAAAATTTAAAATCGCTCAAAATATGGATCTCAATAAGGAATTAAACGCATTACACAAATGCTTACTGGATAGGTCTGAAGCAGCCAAAATATGATATTTGAAGTCTCGTTTAACTAAAACACCGGATATTTTTTCGTTATCCATTGGAGGTTTTATAGCTAACGAGCCCATCACTTTAGCCGTTTTTTCACCACGAAAATGTAGGCTAACTGTATGCGTATTCCTTGGATTATAAAATGTTATGTTTGTGTTCTTTTCATTTTCATATTCACGTTGCAAAGCTGATTTCAAACGAAACATTTCATTTTGTTCACCATGAACCAAAACAACATGCGTCGGTTGCAACAAACGAATAAATTCGCTCGTTTGTTGATAGTCTGTGTGCGCTGAAAATGAAATATAATCAACGGACATTTTCAATGGAAGTTTTTGACCGGACATTGTTGTTATTTCTTCAGGTTCCGACAAAACGGTTTTTGCCAAAGTTCCTTCAACACAATAACCCGCAATAATGACACCGTTTTTCGGATCTGTACACCACATTTCGAATAATTCTCGTGATAGGCCACTTTGCATCATACCTGGTGATGCCATCACCACGCATGGTCCAACATCCTCAAATTGATCGATGCCCTTCAAATTGGATATATGACGAAATACAAATGGATTATTGACGGCAATTTGTCGTCGAATTTTGTCATTCATTGCATTGATATACGTTTGATAGACGGCCATACATTTTTTGGCCAACGATGATGCATAATAAATTGGTATTTCTTGTAAATCTGGATTTTGGCTCCAAAATTCATCCTAAAAATGTATCATCATTTATATCATTTATCATTTATATTATTAGCAATTTCCATTAATTATTCCCTATAATTTACTAACCAAAATTAAGAGCAGTTCCTGCGCACGACCCAAAGCAAATACGGGAATAAGACATCTGTGTACAATACATAATTAAATAAATATGTAAAATTTTCATTGAAATAAATGCTTTCGAACTATATTCTAATAAGATATAAAAGATAAAAACCAACCTGCCACCCTGCTGTACGATTTTTGCAATTAATGCGGTGAAGCGACTCTCGCGATCTTCTCGTCTTTGTTTTCAAAAAAGAATTAATGCGTTAGTTATTTTAAAACAAATGAATTGATTATCTAATGTTTTATTCGATTGCAATTCGTTTACTTTTCGTGTATATGTGTTCCGTATGTTGATTCGGTGATTAGAACGTCTGGTTTAAACAATGGAATCTCAGCTGCCATTAAATGCCTTTAAAAAAATTAAGATGATGTAGTTTATATGATTACATATGAAATTTCTGTAAAATATAAAAACTTGTTCTATTCGACTTTTGATTTATTTACCGATCTTCTTCTCGAGAGAAGTCTCCTGTGTACAAAATTTTAACACCCGCTATTTCAATCTGACATAAAAAAAAACAAGGAAATAAATGAAAGAATATTTTAATTCAGAAATGAAAAATGAATTTAATTTCCTGTCCCTCGTTTATTTACCATAAACATTGCCGCTCCAAGCACATGGCCAGCATTATAAGCCCAAAATCGAACACCCATCACATCACGTTCCTCATGAAAATTTATCGTTTCAATTTTTTCCATACTCGCTTCTAAATCAGCTTCCGTGTATAACATTTGTTCCGTTGATATATTGCTAACTTTTATATAATCAGATAACATCCATCTGTATATTGCTTTTGTAGCATGGGTCATAAAACATCTTCCTTTGAAACTTGTTCGTTGTAGGAAAAATGGGAGCGCACCACAATGATCCAAATGAAAATGTGAAATAAACAGCAAATCAACTTCATCAGCTTCAATTAAATCGATAAAAGGCAAAGCATCCATGCCGGAAAGACCTGGATGAATACCACAATCCAACATAATTTTTTTGCCTTTGAACTCTAGCATAATACATGATCGACCAACTTCTTGACCCGCACCACTGGAAAAAATTGTTTACAATTTTTTTTTTTAGTGAAATTATCAATTTATGTTTTAATTTGTTGAAATGTTTAACGACTTACAGAGGTCTTATCAATAAAATGTCACTTTCTTCGTCGGGAATATCCAAATCGGTTTTTCTTTTCGTTGCCATTATTAAGTTTTAAATGAGTTTTTCTCTCTTCCTTATTTTTTTTTTTTTTGTTCTTTCTTCCTGATTCGTTTATACTTTATTTCCAGTGTATCAACTAAAACATCATTTCATGCGGCAAATGTTTGCATCTGTCAATCAAATCAAATAAGGTTGTCAAATGAGCTTTTTTCCGTTTCGTTCACAGTACCGGAATCTTTATTCTAGATTCCAATTGAGAAATCAATATACCCGATTCAATTAAATTCATTCAACGTTTTAATTATCTTCAGCCCAAAGAATAGAATGACAATTCCCTAATCATTTGTAAACATTTGTAAACATTTCTTCATATTTCAATAATTAATGGACGATTTGCGACTAGCGACACCTGCACCATAAACAATGTCATTAATGAATGACATTTAATGCCAGACACATACATTAAAATTGGTACCATACATATAGCTCTATTGTATGCATCCATAGTGCTAGTTAGTTGTGAACAATTATCACCCATTATAAAATCTGAACTTCGGTGAAAGATACAAAATTAATCTCAATTTTAATGAATGACATTTAATGCCAGACACATACATTAAAATTGGTACCATACATATAGCTCTATTGTATGCATCCATAGTGCTAGTTAGTTGTGAACAATTATCACCCATTATAAAATCTGAACTTCGGTGAAAGATACAAAATTAATCTCAATTTCGGGTGCATCAAATATGATTGCACTGTTTTCGTCATTCAAAAAAAATGTCTAAGACTGTGAAACGTAAAATAAGTGTAGAACTTCAACAGAAACCATCATCAAAAAGTCGACTCAGTGTATTTCAGCGTTTGGGCACAAAGAAATCCAAATCAATTGTAAGTTAAGGCAAAAATTTCAATTTTTCCAACAAAATCACATGCAAAAATAGCTCCAAATAGCCCTCATTTCCGCATAACATTATTTCTTCGTTTGCTTTTTCAGTTCTAACCCAATTTTTATTTGTTTTTCTTTTTCTTTTCCATTTTCATTTTTCTTCTCATCAAATTATCCATTATGTGCAATTGCAAAATTGTTGTAATCCTAATTCATGTACATTTCATTTGTTCATCACTATTTGTATTTGTTTGCTGTTTTGTTTTGATTTTTTTTTTCTAATTTTTTTCTTTAATATAAAATTGAAAATTGTATCGGTTAGGGTTTTTGAATAATATTGTTTTTTTTTTCCCTTCACAAAGCTTGCTAAGATTAATCGATTCAAATGAAATTTTACTCTAAACAGTCAGATAGTAAGTCTTTGACAGACGATTTCAAGCAAACATTGTCGGCAGCTGTTAGCATAAAACCAACTTTATCAATCAGTAAACCGGATGTTGAGCTGGACGATGCTGACCCCGATATTCTAGAGAAAAAACGTCAAGAAATTCGCAAAGAATTGGAACTACAAATGAAGATGGATTCACGCCGAACCGGTATGATTCGAAAGCGAAAACGACAACAATCGTCAAGCGACAGTTCATCCAGTTCGTCGGACAGCGATAGCAGCAGTTCATCGTCATCATCATCGAGTTCAACAGATGATCGTCATAGAGCCCGTAAAAATAAAAATAAACATCGTGAATCCAGTTCATCGTCCGATGAATATGCGAAAAAATTGGCCAAAAAGAAACGTTCTTGCCAAAACAAAAAAGAAGCAATGAAATTGCATAAAATTTCAAAAAAACATGAAATTGGATTGGTTGCACGTAAATCGAAACGACATTCAACATCACCACCATTGAAAAAGCATCGAAGCGATGGCTCATCGGCATTATTGATGAGTCCAAGTGGCCAAAAGGTCATAAAAACTATGAAAGTATCGGCAACGATTGACAAACACCATCGTATCCGTGAAAAAGATGCTGAACGAGCTGAGCTTCTTTTGCGCGAACAAAAAGAGAGGGAAAAACGTATGAGAGAAGAAAGGATTCATGAAAGTCCTAAGATACGTACAACGTCACGCACCCCGAAAAGAGAGTTTAGCCGAAGAACGCCGCCATTGAGGCGTTCACAATCGCCAAAATCACGTCGGTCAATGAGCCGTCGAATGGAAAGTTGTGAACGTGAAAGACGCGACAAAGAATTGGCGCGTGAAAAAGATAGACGCGATGTATTGATCAGAGGTTCAGAAAGACCAAGAGAACGTGAACGTATTGTTAAAGATGCTAAGGGTCAACGATTGCTACCACGTCCAGCTGAAAGAGGTTTGCATTCAGTATTTATTGGTTTTTTTTGTACGAAATGTGTAACTTGTTTCTATCGTTTCTTCTCCTTAAAATAGCAATGGCATTAGCGGCCGCTCAAGAACGCAACGCTGATAAAGAGCATGTACCTCAGTACAGTAGTCGGCCATATGCAGAACGATCGGATACATTTGATCATCGCAGACACATCAAAGACACCAGAGAACACGATCGTTCGTACGAAAATCGAAGAGAACCGGCCGATTATCAGCATAGTGGATCATATAGACGCGATTGGAATGATACTGTTAATAAGGAAAGAGATTGGCATGAAGAGAGCGCACCAAAGGAAATATATGATCGGCATCGCGACTGGGATCGTAAACGCGGTGAAACCAATCGACCGCCGGTCGAAGGTTATTCCGAAGCACTAGCCAATCGAAAAGATTGGCCGGAAAATAATCCCAAATGGGAAAGTCGCAAAAATAGTAGCTGGCAACAAGATACTGAAAGTGGCTGGAACAATCGATATAAAGATGACACATGGCAAGATTCAAATCCATCGGCAACTTCATCGCATCATGTTCGTGGTGGTATTGTGGAAAAACCCACCACCGAACATGGTACACCGAGTACATTGGCCAAACCAATAGGTGGAGGCATCATACGTCGATGGAACACTTGGCGTGGTAGAGGACGTGGTAGTGTACATCATACGGATTTCCGTCGGCCACATCACCAAACCGAAATATTGGAAGAACGAGGCGAAATATACCGGCGTCACATTAATCCACAAGCCACACCTGGTAAGAGAAATCTGGAGAAAAAAAAACATATGAAACCATTGTTTGGAAATAGATTTCATTTTTCTATAATTGTCAATGTTTGCAGCTATCAAACCCGTGTCACACAAAGCAACGGAGCCACATTCGCAAACAGCCGTAGAGAAATCGATTGATGACGCAACAAAATCATCCAACCAAGATGAATTTGCTGAAGAAATTGCTGATGATTTGAGTGAGATCAGTGATGAAGCTGACGATATCTTGGGGCAACAAGAGGTATGTAGCTACATTAACGGATCTATTCTCATTCCTAATATTAATTGTTTTATTCAACAGGATTCTCAATTGAAACAGCAACCAATTGAAAATATGGACGTCACGCCAATAGTTGAAGAATCTGAAACAAATAAGTCTGCGCCCGGGCTGAAGAAAGAATCAAATGATCCGGAAATTGTTAAAGATAATAAAGTAGAAGAAAAATTGCAGACACCACCAGAACAAAATGTATCGACTAAAGCTGCCGAAGAAGTCGATCGATCAAAAGATTTAGTCGATGACTTAGATTTAGACTTTGAAGAAATTTCGGATGGTGAATTGGAAGAAGAAGCACGGATTAAGGGATTGGGTGATGCACTAGGTGTTGATTGGGCTAGTTTGGTCGAAGAATCGAAAGCAATCTTGCGCGAAAAGTTAACAAAAACTGAAACAACAGTCAAACAACGTTGGAATCCGAATCAAATTCTACTCGATACGGGCATTTCATATAAAATGGCAGGCGAATCCTTTGCAAAACAAACATTAATTAATGCATTCGAATCCATTAAAAAGGAGGCGACTCAAAACTTAACAAATGTGAAAAGAGAAAATTTAAATGACAATCATATGGATATCGATATAAAGGTGGAACCAAACGACGACGACAACGACGACGACGAAACAAAAGTCAATGGAAAACCAAATGTCGAACACATTGATGGTTTGATCGAAAGAAAAGAAGATGAAACTTCAGTAATTTTACATCCGTTGCCATGTGTTCAAACATCAGTTCAAAGCGTAGCTCAAAAGCGCCGTCAATTAGTTTTCAATGCATCTGGACCATATAGCCGCGGTTTGTCTACCAAACGAGATATCGCAATGCGTCGACAGCTTTGTAATTTGGCCGTTAATGAAACAAATTGTAAAATAGTTAACACAAAAAATGGTTCCGGCTATGAGAATATCGCTACGAAATTATTCCAAAAAGCTTTACAAGCCTGACCAACGGAACAAGATTAATATTGTCAACGAGAGTAATATTGATGAACACGAATAATTGAGATTTGTAATCAGAAATTATTTTGCCACTGAGCTATTTCAGTTAAGAATTAAAAATTGAATGGAGCTATGAAAGAAATTGAATAAAAATTAGAAGAAAAAAAATAATATAAAAACCGAAACAAACCGTTTTTCCTGTTTGATTTTTTTATTCATTCTAATTTTTATGGTAAATTTTACGTTCGATTTCGGTTTCGAATTACAAACGAAATAAATTCTATGGAAGTTTTAGGCAATGTCGAAAACGTAAGATACTAGTTGCCACGATGTCTGATGTTTTGGTTGTTAGATTTTTATTTGATGTTTGCGTCGATTTTGATTTGTAATGGATATGAGCAGCAACTAATCCGAATTTTTGAGTCGATAACGTTATTGATGGCCACAAACCAACATTCAATCAACGTTTTTCGAAATGCTCTGTTAAATGAACCGCCATCGTTTCGGGACGAACAATCTGAAACGTTAAACAATAGAAATTATAATGAAATTCTCGAAATAGAACGAAAATATAAAATAATAAAATAAATTATTTTCGAGAGAAATGGCCGAACGGAAATTGGACTATTTCTTTTTTAATATGTACAACAACATATCACGACATTTTCCCTATCAATTAACAACAATTGAATTACAAACTGTGTCCCACAAAAATAACAATATTTTGCTCAGCCCTGCGACATATTGTCCCATTGTATTTGACGTTTCCTTTGCTGGGACAAAAGATATTTTATTGAATTGTCACAGTCACGAATTGTCTTTTGAACATTTTGGAAGTGCAAAAAACAGCTATTTCAAATTTTCAACGCAAAAAAACCATTTGAAACGATTCAATTACATCGATAATTATCTTGGAGTGAAAATTGAAATTTTTAGTTTCATTTTTTTTTCTTCGCTTTCTTGTGTGTTGCATATGCCATCGCATTAATACAAAGTGAGCATAGCAAAGTATAAAGTAAACAACCGTAGCTATTTCAATATATTTATATACATAATACAAAGCAATTCTGCTTTTACCCTTTGTTGCTGTGTCGTTCAGATCGTCATATGTGCAAAGATTGCAAAATTTTGCTTCGTTTTATTTTGAGGTTAACCTCAGCAATCAATTAAAAATCGAAACAAAACCAAAAGAAAAAAACGAAATATTTTCTTCGTTTTTTTTTTTTTCTAATTTTTTCTTTAATATAAAATTGAAAATTGTATCGGTTAGGGTTTTTGAATAATATTGTTCTTTTTTCCCTTCACAAAGCTTGCTAAGATTAATCGATTCAAATGAAATTTTACTCTAAACAGTCAGATAGTAAGTCTTTGACAGACGATTTCAAGCAAACATTGTCGGCAGCTGTTAGCATAAAACCAACTTTATCAATCAGTAAACCGGATGTTGAGCTGGACGATGCTGACCCCGATATTCTAGAGAAAAAACGTCAAGAAATTCGCAAAGAATTGGAACTACAAATGAAGATGGATTCACGCCGAACCGGTATGATTCGAAAGCGAAAACGACAACAATCGTCAAGCGACAGTTCATCCAGTTCGTCGGACAGCGATAGCAGCAGTTCATCGTCATCATCATCGAGTTCAACAGATGATCGTCATAGAGCCCGTAAAAATAAAAATAAACATCGTGAATCCAGTTCATCGTCCGATGAATATGCGAAAAAATTGGCCAAAAAGAAACGTTCTTGCCAAAACAAAAAAGAAGCAATGAAATTGCATAAAATTTCAAAAAAACATGAAATTGGATTGGTTGCACGTAAATCGAAACGACATTCAACATCACCACCATTGAAAAAGCATCGAAGCGATGGCTCATCGGCATTATTGATGAGTCCAAGTGGCCAAAAGGTCATAAAAACTATGAAAGTATCGGCAACGATTGACAAACACCATCGTATCCGTGAAAAAAGATGCTGAACGAGCTGAGCTTCTTTTGCGCGAACAAAAAGAGAGGGAAAAACGTATGAGAGAAGAAAGGATTCATGAAAGTCCTAAGATACGTACAACGTCACGCACCCCGAAAAGAGAGTTTAGCCGAAGAACGCCGCCATTGAGGCGTTCACAATCGCCAAAATCACGTCGGTCAATGAGCCGTCGAATGGAAAGTTGTGAACGTGAAAGACGCGACAAAGAATTGGCGCGTGAAAAAGATAGACGCGATGTATTGATCAGAGGTTCAGAAAGACCAAGAGAACGTGAACGTATTGTTAAAGATGCTAAGGGTCAACGATTGCTACCACGTCCAGCTGAAAGAGGTTTGCATTCAGTATTTATTGGTTTTTTGTGTACGAAATGTGTAACTTGTTTCTATCGTTTCTTCTCCTTAAAATAGCAATGGCATTAGCGGCCGCTCAAGAACGCAACGCTGATAAAGAGCATGTACCTCAGTACAGTAGTCGGCCATATGCAGAACGATCGGATACATTTGATCATCGCAGACACATCAAAGATACCAGAAAACACGATCGTTCGTACCAAAATCGAAGAGAACCGGCCGATTATCAGCATAGTGGATCATATAGACGCGATTGGAATGATACTGTTAATAAGCAAAGAGATTGGCATGAAGAGAGCGCACCAAAAGAAATGTATGATCGCAATCGCGATTGGGATCGTAAACGCGGTGAAACCAATCGGCCACCGGTTGAAGGTTATTCCGATACACACAAAATAATCCCAAATTGGAAAGTCGCAAAAATAGTAGCTGGCAACAAGGTTCTGAAAGTGGCTGGAACAATCTTTACAAAGACGACAATTGGCAAGATTCAAATCCACGGACAACCTCATCACATCATGTTCGTGGTGGTATTGTGGAAAAACCCACCACCGAACATGGTACACCGAGTACATTGGCCAAACCAATAGGTGGAGGCATCATACGTCGATGGAACACTTGGCGTCGTAGAGGACGTAGTAGTGTACATCATACGGATTTCCGTCGGCCACATCACCAAACCGAAATATTGGAAGAACGAGGCGAAATATACCGGCGTCACATTAATCCACAAGCCACACCTGGTAAGAGAAATCTGAAAAAAAAACATATGAAATCATTGTTTGGAAATAGATTTCATTTTTCTATAATTGTCAATTGTCAATGTTTGCAGCTATCAAATCCGTGTCACACAAAGCAATCGAACCACATTCGCAAACAGCCGTAGAAAAATCGATTGATGACGCAACAAAATCATCCAACCAAGATGAATTTGCTGAAGAAATTGCTGATGATTTGAGTGAGATCAGTGATGAAGCTGACGATATCTTGGGGCAACAAGAGGTATGTAGCTACATTAACGGATCTTTTCTCATTCCTAATATTAATTGTTTTATTCAACAGGATTCTCAATTGAAACAGCAACCAATTCAAAAGATGGACGTCACGCCAATAGTTGAAGAATCTGAAACAGATCAGTCTGGGCCCGAGCTGAAGAAAGAATCAAATGATTCGGAAATTGTTAAAGATAATAAAGTAGAAGAAAAATTGCAGACACCACCAGAACAAAATGTATCGACTAAAGCTCCCGAAGAAGTCGATCGATCAAAAGATTTAGTCTATGACTTAGATTTAGACTTTGAACGAAAGTTGGACTATTTCTTTCAAAATGTACAACAACATATCACGACATTTTCCTTATAAATTAACAACAATTGAATTACAAACTGTATCCCACCAAAAAAACAATATTTTGCTCACCCTGCGACATATTGTCCCATTGTATTTGACGTTTCCTTTGCTGGGAAAAAAAAATATTTTATTGAATTGTCACAGTCACGAATTGTCTTTTGAACATTTTGAAAGTGCAAAAAACAGCTATTTCAATTTTTCAACGCAAAAAAATATATCCGAAATCAAATAGAAATGAAATACTAATTTTTTTTTCTGCCATCATTTACATAAATCGATATTTTGAAACGATTCAATTACATCGATAATTTTCTTGGGGTGAAAATTGAGATTTTTAGTTTCATTCTTTTTTTCGTCTCTTTCTTGTTTTTTGTAATAAAGATTGCGAGATTTTGCTTCGTTTTATTCAAGTTTAATCTCAGCAATCAATCGAAAAAATTCGGAGAAAAAAGAAAAATATTTTCTTCGTTTCATTTTCAATGTTTAAAATGTGAAATTCATTCTAACTGTTTAAACCAATTACGTTTTGTTTCTTTCTCTTCTCTTCATTATTTTGAAAAATGAAGCATTTTTCAACAAACTTCAAATTTTATTTTGGAGCATCATCGGCAATTATTGAAAACAAAAACAACAACAAACGTGAAAATTGTTTAATACAATTGAAGTGAAGCACCAAAAGCAGGATTCAAAATAATAAAAAACTCGATTAAATTTTTTTCGCTCATCATTTTGTTTACATATTACATAAATTCATATAAAAAAAAATTGAGTACATTAAGTTAAATAAAATGGGCAAATTTATCGATTTTGCGGCTTGTGAATGCAATTTAATGTGGACATGTGATGTCGATGACTGAGTGTATTGTAATATTTGTGGTTATTTTTGCCATTCAAACAATGGGAAAAAACTGAGCAGTGACCGATTTTGTTGTAGATTTTCGTTAGCGTATTTTGTACACAAACAAACATTATTTTTATAGATTCTTTGGAAAAATTGGTCAATTGTCTGTGATATTCGATCGAAGGTGAAAGCAGGCTTAATAAAACCTGCTGCTGATAGCAAAAAAAATTTGCCTGCTGCTACTGCTCAAGTTCCTACAACCTGTCGAACTTGCCAAGCAGATCAGATTTGATGACTTTCATCGATTTTCATATTTCCATCGAACCTCAAAAGAGGAATTCGAATTTTGAATCAATGAATATTTTTCTGTTTCTGTTGCCAGTTAAGCGATTCTCGAATTGCGGTGTTTTCCGACTCGACGACAGTTGTGCGTAGATAAAAAAACACCAAATTCATATTCATAATATTGTTCACATTGAAATACTGAACGCACATAGTAAAGGAGCATGCCAAACTATAGAAGCGAATTCTACCGAGAAGCGATAGAAATAGAAAACACGAGCGTGTTCACCGGTTTATTTATTGGATTTTTCGCCACTGTCGGTGGTTTTTATACACTGTACATGTTTCTTCTTACTCTTTCTCTTTCTCTCTCTCAAAAGCATCATGCTTAACAAGTTGAAAATGTTGTCCGGTGGGTTCCGGTTTGCCGTATTACGGCGAGGAACGCATGATAAAAAAGAAACGCCACTGCCGACGACGGAAAATATCATCAAAATATGGGAAAAGCTCAGCGACAATTCGAGTACGGTCGGCGCCAACATGGCCACAATAAGCGCCAACAACACTCGATTTAATACGACCGTCTACAGTGCTTTGTTCCTGGCATTTTTCGGCGTTGTCGGTGCATTTTATCGAGTGCAATTGTCGATTGTAAGTATCATTATAAAATATTTTTTTTTTTTTGTTCTTCTCTTACTTTGGAAAATTTTTTTTGGAAAATTTTTCTTGGAAAATTTCTTTTTGGAATTTTTTTTTTGAATTTGAAAATTTTTCTTTTCGGAATTTTTCTTTTTTCTTCTAAAATTTCTCGTCAAAAATTTTCATGAAATTTTTTTTTTGAATTTTCCTGATTGAAATGTGTCTC
>GL501440.1:700088-732157 GCA_000149185.1 Mayetiola destructor
GAGAGAGAGAGAGAGAGAAACGGAACGAGAGAAAAAATGGCTCAATTTATGGCATTTCATTGAATTCGTTCTAATGATAAGATTGAAAGTTTAATTATAATACATATCTTCAGGCAACAATACAAACAATAAATAATTTTCCAGTCATAATTCATCATTTTTTCGCTTAAATAAAAATGAAATTACACATTACGTATTCTACGAATACGTGCTGCTAAATTCTAGCGCAATTTATGATTTGTCACCTTGGCAAAAGTACAAAAGTACAAAAAAAATCACTTGTTTCGGTTATCGTTCGGCGTTCAGTCTACCGTATAACTAAGCGCTGCCGAACGAAACGAAATGAAAAAAAAAAAATCAAGAGAGAAATTCTTTGCCAACAATGATATAATAAAGTGGGCAATGTATTAAAACTTTTCAATTGTGTTTCCCATGTAAACATTTTCGAGGTCTTCAATTTAGTGGATCCATTACGGATTCGTTTATTTTTTTATTTTATTTGATTTCAGTTTTGTCGTCTTTTCGAGTTTTTATCTTTTAATTGTTGAGTGTTTCGTTTGTTCGGTTAATGGTGATAGGAAACACGAATACACTCAGTTCTCAATTGACACTCGTTTTTTTTGTTTTTTTGTTATTACAAAACAAACTAAACAGCTATGAATAATTTTCAATGAATCAGGAGGTGCAAATGGATTGAGTTCGCGATTTCATTGCAATCATCGAATACTTGAAATATATCAAACATCAAAAAACGCCAGCAAAATATTCCATTCTAGATTTATTGTACTTTCAACGCAATCACTTTCCATAAAGACCCATATAATAATAATAATAATAATAATAATAATGGTAATAATGTGGGCAAACCAAACCAATTCAAAAAATCGAAACTTCAATTCATTCAAATTACATTGTATACTTTGACCCATTAATTGTTTTCAGAAATTGAAAAAAAAAAATCAAAACGAAACTAAACCGAATAAATGCATGTTGAATGCTAAGCATTGGCACATTGAACTTTGAACATTCGTATTTTATTTCACTCCATTTTTGGTATTCAATTCGAATTGAATGCAATTCAATAATAATAGATTCAATTAGACGAAGTCAATTTTAATTGTAATTTTTATTATTGCCTTGTCTGTTTCATTTATGATGTGATGCGTGATGGGTCAATTGTGAACATGCATCCCGCATTATTGATCAATGGCATCGACTGAAAGTTGACAGCCAATCCAAAGTACAGTTCACGGAATTAATTTTGATACGAATGACGTAGTTGATGGTTACAATATGAAACATGACATCTGCTAAGCATTGGCACATTGAACTTTGAACATTCGTATTTTATTTCACTCCATTTTTGGTATTCAATTCGAATTGAATGCAATTCAATAATAATAGATTCAATTAGACGAAGTCAATTTTAATTGTAATTTTTATTATTGCCTTGTCTGTTTCATTTATGATGTGATGCGTGATGGGTCAATTGTGAACATGCATTCCGCATTATTGATCAATGGCATCGACTGAAAGTTGACAGCCAATCCAAAGTACAGTTCACGGAATTAATTTTGATACGAATGACGTAGTTGATGGTTACAATATGAAACATGACATCTTATGCCTTCAAATGCCATCATTTATGCCGATAAATATAATGACTAATTGACTGCTATACAAAACAGAAAAAATCGTTTTTCGAAAAATCGATAAAAATGTGAAGATGAACAACCGAGAAAACACAGCACTTTTGAATTTCTTTTTCCGAATCATGTGAAGTCAGAAATTACAATATTGTTGTTCAATTAGATGTATTGCGACCCCCCACATTTCTGACGACATTCTGTCACACATGTGTAAATTAGAAAACTAACCTATGGCATATGCTTCAAAAAAGTTGCGAGCCTAAAATGGAATTTATACACTTCCAAACATCAAACGTATCAAAATGGTTGTCAGAATTATACATTCGTCTGCGTGCTTACTATTGAATGGGAATTCGGTAGACTGAATGATGATTAAAGTCTCAATGTCCCATGCTGGTGTTTAAAAGATTTTATCATGAAATCCAATAACAATAATAATGGACGCCGTTGACACAATTGACAGTACGATAAGGCTCATCAAATCAGTTAAAATATTGAGTATTTCAGTAGAAAGCATCGGCCACTTTACCATTGATCGATCACATGTTCTCATAATAATTATTTTGTCTGAATGACGTTCTAAATATGTATGGTGGCAAACACTACTATGCACGTGCTTATCACCTTGGTATTGATGAATGCCACAACTGTTTATTATTTATTTATTAAATTATCTCAATTTGAATGTTATCAATGTGAAAATATCATGAGATCATAATGGATGGCGTTTATTCATCACTTAAACCGATAACATACATCATATTAATTTAAATGCATATAGTATAGATTTATAGATATACATATATGCATCGAGTCCGCTTTGATCAGTTGTATATTATTTATGGCTCAAGATAAAGACCAAAACAAAACTGAAATTGAGATTGATCTTGCTCGAAAAATTCCTACAACGAATCATTCGAATGAAAAAATTCATTTCGTTGACATAGCTACGCTTGTCAATATATAAAAAAAAAACAACAACACACATGCAATCAATATTGTTTATTCGTTTTTTTTTTGGATGCAAATCGTTTAAGGAGCAAAAGTGAAATATTCGGAGTTTCAGTGTTGATTGTGATGACTCACATATGTGAAGCGAAATGCTTCTTTCATCGTTTTTTTCTTTGTTTTGTTCGTCTGTCGAGAATATCGAATACATTGCTCGTTAGTCGTTGCTCACTGCTCACTGCTCACTGAACGCTCAGCGTTATGCCTATTCCATTTTAATTTTTCGTTCGTTTCAATTAGATTCCATTGAGATTTTAGTGCATGAAGCGGCAAAACGAAAAACATTCTGACGATTGACACAAGTTCAAAGTCATATTTTTGTTATGGTATTTTCTCGTTGACACATTCGGTTGTAAACTTTCTCATTCTCACATCTTTTTTGTATTTGAACCTTTGAATGATTTCATTGTAAATGTAAACCATATTTTTTTCTGATGACCACATTGAATTATGAGAATTCATTTTTTATTTGGCTTTTTGTAATAAACTTTGTTGTTGGTTTTGAAATACTAGAATCCATTTTGTAATTGAACACGACGTTTCCTCGTTTTGAGTCATTTCGGAATTTGTGATGTGCTTGCAATTAATAAACGATGTCTGGTGGTATTTCGAATCGGCGCTATGTTTTTTTTTCTGATGACCACATTGAATTATGAGAATTCATTTTTTATTTGGCTTTTTGTAATAAACTTTGTTGTTGGTTTTGAAATACTAGAATCCATTTTGTAATTGAACACGACGTTTCCTCGTTTTGAGTCATTTCGGAATTTGTGATGTGCTTGCAATTAATTAACGATGTCTGGTGGTATTTCGAATCGGCGCTATGTTTAAACATAAACATGGTAATATGTGAGAAAAATTTTAAAAATAGTCTCATCCGCTCCTGACCCTCGGCAACAAAAGGGGCAAATAAAAAAAAAATAGTCTCGGAATTAAGTTTTACTCATTTAAACAATGAAAAGATCGGAATGTGTTCATTTGCCAAGTAACATAAAATAAACACAAATCTTTATGCGAAAACCGGCTCTTACTCAAAAACAACAGCAAACTAATTTATTTTAAAATCATTCGTCATTTCATTCTTTCATGTTTTCGAGGTTCGAACAGAACGTCACGTTTTACTTCTTTCGTCGGATTTTATCCGGTCGAATAAATTATTTTAAATTAAGTTATCATTGGAATTGATCCAAAATCGAACAAATGTTGATACATTTTGAGAAAAAAAATATGAAACATATTGATTCCTCGTTCTAATCGTTTTGGGAAATTTCGACGATACTTGAAACTCATTACAGTTACATTTTTTTTCTCGAACATCGAACGTCTATCATTGCTTGTACTGTGTAGTGAAACAAAAATTGAAATTTTAAGAATTTGTATGTTCATGATGTTTATTGGCATTTTTGCATGTTTGATAGCATTGTAAATGTAAAACCAATTTCGAATCCATTTTAGCCACCACCATTCAATGCTGAAATAGTCCATAAAAGTCTCATGAACGTATCGAAGGCAAAGCACATTTTATACATAAAAAACAAAATAATTTTTCACCGTTTCAAATAATAATCGATTTATTGCATGCGATGGCAAAATGCTGCAATGTTATTTTGTTTGCATGGCCAACAAACAATTTGATTGGTTTTCTGATGTAAAAAAAAATAAAAATAAAAACTAAAATGAACAAATACACATGCGAATAACATGTGGACTTTTGTTTCATTGCATTTTGAATTTATTTTCAAACGAATACCGAATCAAACATTTGATTTTAAGAACCTTCAAAGAATTGACTGTGTCATGAAATTCCATGAAATTTTTTTTTTCGGTTTGCAAGACCCATCATGTGGCAAAAATTATTATACACAAGCATTTGAAACGGAAATGAGACGTTTCGGTTGTTTCGGTCGTTTCAGTCTTTTTTTCTTGTTTGGAAAATCTTGCAAACGAAACGATAATAATATATAGTTAATTAAGTGATGCGGCTCAAGAACTAAATCAAAAATGGGTTGGTCAACTAAGTCAAAATGGACACTCATCATGTGTCCCTTTTTTATTACAAAGCCAAAATGAGCACAACGTGCCTTGAATACATTAAGTCGGTTTGCTGTTCACACCCTTTTTAAGCATAAGCATTGTAATCCATAAATAATAATGGAAACTTTCCATTATATATGGTCTCCATTGAGTTTCGACTGTTTGTTAGTGGGCCTATTTTTTGAAATTGTTCATGTTTTGCACTTATCATAATCTGTTATCGTAATGCATATGAGATATACGATATATAAACAATGTGTACATAAACCACATACACAATGAATCGCATCGCTTTTAATTTTTAAATATTTTTCTCGCCATATTTTGCGACTGAATTCTCCAGATTTCTTGTTTTTTTTTTTTTTTTTTGGTTCTGTTGCATCTTGTTTGCGCGTTTTATCGATAGTAAACAAAGACTGAAATCTCACCATATTGCTCCGAACATACTAAATAATTGTTTACACGAAACAACGACTTGTGAATAAGAGAGAAAAAAAATTAAATTAACAGCAATTTTTAAAGTTGTCGTTCAACTTTTTAATTTCACTTGACTTATCGTATGTTATGTGATTCATAGAGTATGATCGACTTTGAGCAATGAGTGTATTGTAAACTAAACACATATTAGAACACGCCACAATCCATTGTATATGAGTATATATATAATATATTATACACGAACAATGACGAAAGAGTATCAAGTGTTTTGTATGTTTGTATGGAGAACGGCAAAACACAATAATAATAAAACGGAAGAAAAAAAAAGGATAATTTCAATTTCTTTTGTAGCAACAGTGAACCGTGCATTGAACAATAGCAAAAGAAAGACCAGCACAATGAACGGGAACTTTTCCTGCATTATTATGGAGTTGAATTGAAGTTTTTACAATTATTACGATAATAATATACATCACAGAATGGCAGGGTCAAAACGACAACATAAAAAACTCATAATTCTGATATTGCAAACAAATTAAAATGCCAAAGTGATATCACGAACGGTGATATCCCGAATTGTTACATATATCTGCAATTGAAATTGTTTGCTCATTTTTTTCTTTTTCTTCTTTTTTTTTGCGAATGCTTTGTAGAAATATTCTAACCATTCCATGACCCCAAATTAAATCCAAACAAATATTTCACCAGTAATATTACACTCGCTTTTAATTGTTTACGTATTCCAATTACTCGCAGTTTTATGAATGTTGATGAAACACCCAGTACTGTACTATAAAAAGACAAACAATCGATTAAAATGTGTGACACGAACAACCCAAACAACAAACTGAATTCATTTGTAGTCTATCGATTGATGAATATTTCGATATCAATCGCTAACTATTCATTAATGAATCAACGTTAAATTGAACTTTAATTGTAGCGATTATATTATGAATTGAAATGTCACAAACATTTTTGATTTGAGGAATCAAATAAAAATGTGTTTATCACTTTTAATCAAAAATTTTGTTAGCACAACATATGCATCATTTCTTTTCGCTTCCTCACATTTTAAATTCAATTGTTTTAATTCATACAAATTCGTGAAAAGTCTTCCGTCTCAAATGGAATATTATAATAAATATTCCATTCATAGCAGGTGAGTACGAATGCAATATACGCGAATAATGCGTGATGCGCGAAATGACAGCAAAGCAAATGTAATAAAAACAATTGGAAAATTGAAATATCGATTGTAACACCTCTCTATTGTCGTTCACTGAGTTCGATAAACTGTCTTTTTACAAATGAAAACATTGAATAATACAAAACACATATTAAATATGTTCATGTAATCGAAACCACATAGCCGAGAACCGAGAACCGAGAACCGAGATTCAACGAACAAAATAAAACACAAATCAACATGAACTATGCATTGTGAGTACAAAGTTTTTTTTTATTTATGCTTTTCACGATACCGTATTTAACTTTGACGAACACGGCGTCAGCATGTACACGATTCGACGAATAAAATTATTTTTTATAATACGAATATCGTTGAAAACATAGTACGTTCGTACTTTGGGCTCTTTTTTCAACAAAGGTCACTTTTATTGTTTTTAAAAACAGGCGCACGAGCCAAACACACACACACAATCTCATTCAAATAATTTAATTTCTCGAGAGTCACTCGAACCAAAGAATTTACACGGCACTCACAGAAATTTTTTTTATTCGTTGACAGTCGAAAGTTTTTGAGAGCGGCACATTCAATTGCATTTATATTCTTTTTTTCTTTGCTTTCTCTCTTATCATTTTCTGCAAAATGTTTATGAGCACACACACACAATGGGATGCCTTTCATGCCTTTTATACCGTATTCTGAATACAATTGAATAAGAATGAGAAGAAAAAAAATAAATAATTTATGTATCTACTAAATTACCGGTTGAATGTTGTCGATTTTTGATTTATTTTTTGCTTTGCCAATAACTATCGATTTGTTGATATTCGTTGGATGCACTTTTCGAAAATTCTTCAAAAACGAAACAATCAATGAAAAATGCCTTTCTTTACATCCGATGACTGGGACACAGTAAGAACTTTTTCCATCAGAAAAACGCTCATAATTTGATGATTCGTTTTATGGGTGTTTTTTTTTTTGCTTTTGCTCTGCTCCCTGTCTTTATTTTGGTGCGCTCGATACTATGGCTTGTAGTTGGAAAACGCGACCATTGACGACTGATGTCAAGTCAATGTACATTCGTATATTTTGTGCACAAACGAAAACTTGAAATCAATGGAAATGGTATGAAATGCGCTGCTATGGCTGCTATGTCTAATGTACTGAAGTGGGTGCAATTTATTAGTATGTGTGTATGCGTCAAACGATAAAAAAAAAACAAGAGTCATAAGGAACGAAATAGCATTTCTAGAGTAGATGCGAATGTGTCTACAATTAATGGATCCGGTAGAGGGATAACAAAGAGAGTTATATGTTTCGCCGGGCTTTATTTATGTATTCAATGTGACGCGTTAAGCGATATTCACATTGTAGTGGTGTTGAATAGGCCTTCGATATTTTACGATAGAATGGCCGTTTCAGAATTGATCGGTTCTTTTTCTTGTGAATTATCTGAATTTAAATTTGATATCGATTCAAAGTTCAGTGCAATGCTTTTAAATGAACATTTCGAAATGTGATGAATTGAATACTTTTGTTTCCTCTTTTGAAGTCATGTGAGTGAGCCGATTCACCAATATCCGAAACGAACATTTCATTTAGACACTTGAAACGCCATCTATCATCGAATTACCAAAACGAAACCAAAAATTTAAAAAAGTCTAATGCGTCTTTTTCCTTTAACATATATGCATATATGTTGTGGTTGTTATCTGGTTGTTTTTAATTCATTCGTAAAACCCATTTAAAAAGTAAAGTGTTTGATTGAAATTCTGAGTTTAAGATTTTCATTTGATATTTTTCTTTATTTTCTTTGAAATTTATATTATTTTGACATTTACATAGAATTTTATGAAATTTTTGTTTTCATTCTAGCCTGTCTTTTGCTAATCAACACATATATACCTTCTCTGTCTTCTGTTGAATCATATATTCAACATTTGGGCGCATTCATTTGCTGCATCTCCATATAGACTAAATTTGCATCTCTTTGACAAAGGTTCAAAGAGATTAAATTCCTTGTTTTTGTTTGTTGTGAGTTATTTTGTTTTTTTTTTTGAATATTTTATTCGGGTCACCACAGTAGTATTGAATGCCCGTTAGTTTTGTTGCACATTTAAAAACATCTAATTCAATAAAAACTACCATTCAGTGGGTGTATTTCAAAAAAAAAAAAAAAAACAATAACCATAAAATCATTTCAATTTGAATTCCATTAATAAATAATTATCAAAACACAATAATCATAATCATCGCCGGAATAAATTAAAATGTTGTCAAATGTCAAATGCATTCATTTATTTTGGATATTTGGATAATTATGATCCAGTAGAAAAACACAATCACAATCAACTTAAATAAACTTCTATTAATGATAATATAATTATTTCTGAATTTGGCATGTTCAATGATCATGCCCAATAAGATATCTCTATCCTTTTCTCTCTCTTTCTCTCTCTCTCTTCCTTTCTCTTTATCGCTAAATATTAGTCAAATAAGATTTCTATCTAAAAACATTTAATTTGTTTACAGTAGTTTTTGGTAGTTGTTTCATTGCTACGCCAACAATAAACTTATAGATATATTATTCTGTTGATCTGTTTATCAATAAACAATAAACTCATACTTTTCCATAAGTTCAATGGTGCAATGGTGGAATAAATCTATTGTTTTTGGTTGTTCATTCTTGAAAGCAATTCAAATTGTCTTACAACTTTTATGACTTGATTACGGCTGCTATTCAATTCTAATTTCATTTCCATTAGTTTATTTGAAATCAAAAATTTATCTTAATTTTTGCTTCGGTTTTATTTTTGTTTGATTGAATAATATCGATATACAAAATATTGAATTATTTCCTGTAATTCAGTTGCTGTAATGATAAAATTTGTGTGTTTTATGTGGGCTACCTTTATTCGCGATAGAACCTGATACGTGACCTATGTGATCATAGTACATATGACATTAAACACAAAAATGTGTAGTTGATTGATTACATGGAACAATTTCTTCACATTTGCCATCAGACTACAGTTTTTTCGTTTTTCTCTCAAAATTCCCGCTTGCAATTATTAAGATAAATCTATGAGATCTTGTATGCCTTTGTGTGTTTGTGCACGTTCATGACCAAGTTTTTTTTTGGAAATAAATAAATTTTGCCTTCAACAGGTAAAGTTATAGGTGATAGGTCATAGGTACAGGTACATTCGGTTCAATTAATTATATTTCTCTCTTGAGAAAATGTTGAGAACATCAAATGAATTTGCCATTCGATATTTCAATCTCAATTAGGTCCCGAATATGTACCAAATAAACAAGGAAACACTCTCTCTCCCTCTCTCTTTTTCCATTTACCTGGAGGAATTTTATCTGAATAAAATTCGGTTTGATTCGGTCAATTCATGCGAGTTTAGGAATAGTTTGCTTTGGAATGTAAAATGAAAGGAATGTTCAATGAGAAATGATGACAATATATTATACGAATGAATATAAAATAATATGAAGCCGTTTGTTGGCAAATATCATTTTCAAAGTGTCTGTGGTCTGTGGCTTATTCAATTCTAAATTGTATAAAAATTAGATTAATGACTTAGGTCAAAACCCTGTAAATTGCGAATTGAATGAAATAAATTAAACACAATAATTTTCACATTATAAATTTCAAAGGAAACGAAAGAACGTAAGCAACTTATTGAAATGCGTAATTCGTTTGGATTATTGCTAAATGAATGTGATTTCCATGGAATTTCAGGATGATGGAAAATGGAAATCAATTTAAGTGGAAGAAGCATCGCTATAGTTTATTAAACATTTCATTTTATTTGAGTATTCTATTTCCGTTTGAAAATTCAAAAGCTTCAAAATTTCAAATAGATAAATGCTCAACAAATAATTTTATCCTTTGACAAAAACCTTCAAACTTCAAACTTATTTTTTGCCTAAAGTCTCTTGACATTTCCATTTTCATTTGGAATGTATTTCTTATTTCTTATATATTATTTGATCATTTCATTGAACAACGAACAACAAACAGTGATGAAGAAGATTGAACATTGAATATTGGCTACGAGCTACGACATTTGCTGTTGGTGCTGTTTTATTTTGTGAGAAAATTGTCATCAGTTTTGGATTTAAATGTGGGATCATGTCGTTCAACTTATCTAATGGTAAATGTTTCCGCATAAATTGATTGCCATAACAAAGTTGGATAAATATTGTAATATAATTTTATTAGGTCTATTCATATTGCGCTGCAAAACTGGCTATTTCATAAGATTGATGCAAACTTCCGATTTTTTTTTTTCATCTTTTCTTTTAAGTTTCAATAAGATGGTTTGATGATTCTTTTGGCTCTAATGCTTTTTCAACCATAAAGAGTGAGATGAAATTACACAATTTTGCAATATTATTTTTATCAACGAAAAAAAAAAAAAATGTTAGGAAAATCCGAATCAACAATTTTCTTTCGATAAATATTCGATATTATTTATACGATTTACATATTTAAAATTTCTTTTCAAATTGCATCAAAAATTTTATTTTTCGATTGTGTTTTTCGAAAGCTTTTCAGTGGTCTATACTTTAAGCGTTTTATTTTAGCAACAATCAATTAACATCAAGCGATTGTGTAATAAATAATTACAACGACTAAATCTGTAATTTCATATTATTCTGGTCATGATGTGCGCTATAATTCACACCGAATGTGAGAATATTTATCCATAATAAATCATTATTTTTGCTTTCTTTATACAATATATTAGTTCCATTTAAAACTTGATTTTCTGTGATTTTCCTAATTTTAAACATTTAAGAAGGTTTAAGGTTTCGTTTGCTCACAATACACGTAATCTAAAGGTGAATATGTATCGAGGACCACTTTGGAAGGGAAAAAATTGATGTGGGATCCTATAATGATGAGTGAATTGTTTCATTGTTCCATAGATTCATTTATTTTTTGCATAATATAATGTATGATTTGTGAATCCCAACACCAATTACAATAGACAATTTCGGAGGTATTTTGATATATTTGATTTTTTATATTGTTTGGTTGAGTAAGTGCTAAGACCTGTATAGTAGATTCAAATTTAAAATTCAAATGATAAATATATTGTTAATGGTTTTTGAAAACCGTAATGTTTGTATCACATCTCAATTTCGTCATTCGTCATTTGTCTCTATTAAATTGTTAACTGAACCAATAACCATGCAATGCACGGTTGATGTTGCTGTTTTAGTGCTACAATGTGAGTGATTCCATTGAGTTGGAGGGCTGAAGGAGTGAATTTATTATTTATAGAAGCAGAAAGCGTCAGAAATTGCAATCCTTATTAATCATTATCAAAAAAAAAAAAAATTAATGTTTGCTGCTAACGATAATTTCGACCACGCCTGAGAATCGGGAATAATAGTTCAGTTTCGATTATTTTTATTTAAAATTGCATAAAATATTGACAGAATTTGTCGCTCGTCATTTTTAGCTTTTAATGGCATCAATTGTCTTTTTCTATTTAATATTCGGTAACCATGATTTTGCTATCATATTTCCTTGAAAATTATCATTTTCATTAATATTATTCAAAATATTCGAAATTCGAAATGTGCTATGTGATGCCGTAGGCTCTAGACATTTGACTGTAGACAATTTTTACTTTTTTTTTTTAACAAATATCCATCATTATTCTAATCGATTGGGAATTGTTGGAGTAGCGTCACCGTTTTTCATCTTCATCTCGATTTTTTATCTCCATTCTCCATTTTCAATGTATGTTAGTATGTTATAGACGGTGAGCATGCAAATCGTATCTTTTATCCTTTATGTAGCCCTGAATATGGAACATTTAACATTATTCTAATTGAAAACAGGAATGCATCACTGGAATTCATTTGGAAGCACACAGCACACACACTTTTCCAAAAAAAGGGATTTTCCTCGGGCGCTTTTTCTCTTTTGCATGAATTTAACTCGATTTCGTTACTTTGTCAGACAACAATTATATATTGAAACGTATCTTAGATGGCAATCGAACGTGTTTCAAATGATATTGATATATATTTTATTTGCTTTACTTTGCTTTGCATTTGAATGAAACTTAACTAACTTTTTATGAACAGCGTTTGTTCGTTCGTTTGTTCGTTTAATTCCTATTTCCTATGAATGCGAAATGTGCAATTTACTTGTGGTTCATTGAATATGATGATTGTGAATTTGTGGTTAAATCTATTCTTTTGCAATTTGTTTGTTCAACATCGGTGTGAATAATGAATGAACAACGGGTAACGAGATGCTGTCTTGAATTCTAAATGAATATTTTGGATTTTGTTTTTGTTTCGTATTCAATCTCCCATCGTCGCACAGTTAATTCCGTATAAGGGAACTATATGGCCAATCTCTTATATATTCGGAATTCGGAAATCTTATTGGATATCTTTGGTTGATTCTTTGACCAATAGCCAACATTTTACATGTCAAACAAAGGATATTTTAATAATAATGAATGCTTAACTTTTCTGAATTTGAGTTTTATATATTCACTGTTTTTTTTTTTTTTTGGTATGTCTTCTAATTCTACTATATTTTTTGAGTGTACTTTCTCTTTACAGCCTGATTGTTTGTGGCTTGTAAGGCTATATTTAATCATTGCGCCCTAATGTTTTCAACATTTTTGGATTCTTTACTGGAATTGGATTAATTATATAAATTCTTTCATTCGCAATTGGGATTTTCAATCGTGAATCGCGTTACGTTTGTATCATTATTCTTGTTTTGGATTTGGTATTGGATTCACCATTTGTATCCTGTGTCTAAGATTCCATTTATTCTCCGCTGTTTCGCTGTTTCTGCTACCCTTTTTATCCCGAGATATATTATTCTTTTCTTATCATCATCATCATCATCAATTTTCCTACATATACAAATATTTTATTTACCCTTTGCTATCGTTGTGCGGTCAAATCGCAGACACTTGCTCAATATCCGCCGATGATCTTGAATGCATAACAATATTTTTGGCCGCATAATCAGTCACATAACGATCACTATTGCGTGGATGTACATTTCCCAAATCCTGTGTGCAACACCATGAATTTTTTGTCGTTAAAATTCGTTTAAATGCTGCACGAAATTCCGTATTAAATATGGAATAAATGATTGGATTGAATGCCGAATTTGAATAACCAAGCCATGATAAAACTTTAAATGTTTGGCCAGCAATGCATGTTTTACAAAATGCGGCCACAATATTTACACAAAAAAATGGTACCCAACATATTAAAAATACGCCCATAATAACGCCAACTGTTATGGCCGCCTTGTGATCGGACACATGATATGGTGATGAATGATGCAAATGACGCACTTTGAATTTCTTTTTTGGCTTTCGTCGATTACTTCGATATCGATTTTGTTGTTTTTCGATTATATCGTCGGTGACACCCGGTCGTGTTACTGCACGTATTGATTTCACATGCTTTTGTGCATAACAATACAACCTGTGAATGAAATTTCCAAATGGAAAAATAGAAAGAAGAAGAAAAAAAAACGAAATCACATCGAATTAGAAAAAGAAAAGGTTTATTCAATTTTTAGATGAATTCAAATCAGGATAGAATGGAAAAGAAAACGGAAAAAAAAATGGCAATTGAAATGGATTCATCGACCGTCGAGACAAACAAATTTTCCCATACCCACCGATTGAAACAATAAAACGAACTAAAATGGGATACATGAAATTTCTGGTACATGCATTCTAGGCACATCGACGGATTATTTTTCATTAAAGTCAAATATTATGTTTGTACATTGTGTATGCGCTTGCTTTTTTTTGTAGCTCATTTTGTCGTTGATCGAAACACAATGATAATGTATGTTTCAATCAGATTTTATATTAAAGTGTTGAACATTTCGGTTGATTTCGTTTCTGTGTGTTGATTTTTATTTGCGGGATGGCGTTTATTCTGGCACGTAGTTCGTATATATACATTTTATGCGCTTGTTGGCTTAGGATTACTAATGCTTTTCGCTTTGGCATACACAACAATTTTGAGGCGGTTCAATCCGCTGGGGATGAGGAAATAAAGCACTCGAATCGTTTCGAATAAAACGAAAATACGATGGATTCGACGTCTTAACCGTATTTCGTTGTATTTTTTGTTACGCTTTTCATTTGTCATGCCAAACATATTTGTTTGCAAACTCACGTCTTTTATAAATATGTGCTTACATCATGGCTCACAAACATTTGTTTGCATTCATTTCGAATCAATTAAATCTTCTGCGTACAGCGCCCACAAATCCAACTATGAAAATTGTGCAACATTTTTCCTATTCCATCCAACGGATGCGATGAAGATTTCAGCGTTTTGGCCAACATACGCTACAAAATCATCGTGATTTTCATTATTTATTTTTTGGAACAATTTTCCTTTCGTTTTGTTTTTCATTTATTCTTTGCTTTGCGTTTCATTTATTTTTCACGGATCCGTTTGTCGTTATGCCCATTGAATTCAATATCCTGAAACAGTGTTTGCCTTAGTTATGCCATGTTATAGCTGTACGGATTACGCGAATCATTTTTTATCATGTTGAACACCTTGAATGCCATTGTCATACGTTTATCTCTGAAACATAATCAAATGAAAGTGAGAGATGTTATCATTTTTGTTGGTACACCGCACACCATCCGTGCGTCAATCGAATACCAAGTATGAGGCATATACCTTTCAGATATACAAACAGGTTGTTTTTGGCGATTCATTCACATCATCTCGTTTCTCATCCAATCTTTTTCATACCTATTTTTACCATATTTTTTTTTTTCAATAATGAAGGAAAGCAAAATAATGCGTGACTGAATGTTGCCTTCAATTAATGAATATACATGTTCAACAAAATTATCGTGGTTTACATTAATTAAAATGGTTTAAATTTGTCATCTCATTCCGTTCGTCTAAAGTCTTCAATCATCATAGCTGAAAATCATCAAACGTGTTCAATGTTCACATCATCATTATAATTGAATTCTTCTTCTTCTTTATCTTCTCCTCTGGGTGCCGGAGGATATTATTCAGTGAACAGTTTAATAAATACGAAATTAGTCCGAATAACTCATGTAAAACGGAAACCGTTCATCCTTTTTATCATTATTATTATTTAGATCAAATAATATTGGGGTGAGCTTTTTGGTGTGTACACTGTACAGTTTACACAGTACACGGTACGCTTTCGTATGATACTCAAATTGAAGAGTCTTTTCGATGAGATATTGGCAGTTGTTGATGGGTAAATATAATCAACTATTTACACTCATGAATCCTTGATGATTAATTATATTTACATTGTGTGCCAAACTATCTGTCTTCGTTTCGCCAAATAATATAATATTCGCTTGTATAAGATTTAACATTGAACATTGAACATTAAACAGTTTACAAGTTGCGAAAGTATAAAATAAAGTTGACTGAAAATTGGGTTGAAACGAAATGTTTAATGTTATACTCAAATCGATTATGTACCGATTGGAATGCTAATCGAAACTGATGAACAAAATTTATAGTTTCAAGTGTCAAACACATTCGAAGCTCGCGATACGTTCTTAATGTTAGGTGCAGACGCTGTGTTGAATCGTTTTTTCGTGCATTGATTACGAAACAAGCTAAAAATACGGAAATTTGATGGCAGATGCTGAAAATTATACTTGATATGCTTATCAGAAAGATAATCATTTATATTGAGTGATGCAAAACGTGTTCCGGTGATTTTATCGGTTTTCTTGTTTGCATATCTTCTGCTTGGTTGGCACTGCGAATGTGTTTGAAATGAGGTTTAAATTAAGTTTGTGTTGTTGTTTCGATTTTAAAAAATAAATTGTTGGCCATTGGTTCACATCTGGTCGGGCACACTGTTTAAAGTCAATTTCTATTCAAGTGATGCTTCTGATTGTGAAGTGAAATTTGTGTGAATTTCGCGAAAATTTCGTTCGATTAACATCGTGGTTGGATTTTTTTTCGTCTGGTAAATGGTTATTGTTTCAACAGATTGGAAATTGTTTAATTTATCAACGAAAAAAAGGGCATAAAGACAAATAAAAACTTGAATGATGTCAATGAAGTATTTCGTTTGCATGCGAATTGATTGTTTTCATTTTAAACACAAAAAAGTACCTGCAATAGATGCCAATCATAACGATACATGGAACATAGAAACTTATGCAGCTGGATACGACCGCATACATTGGAGTTAAATCTAAAGCACATGTTGGATACTTTCGACCATTATCTTCGTAAACTAACGGCTGATCGGGCCGATGCAAACCAAATGAAATTGGCACAAATGACACTAATGCAGCCAATAGCCAAATCATTACGATTGATAGAACAGCTACACGTCGTGTCACCCATCGTCCGTATCTAAAATAAATAAAAAAAAAAAGATCAAAATTAATTTTCAAATCGATAAAATACATTGTTTTGCTACAATTTATTTCGTGAGGAAATTAAAAAAAATTTCGAAACTACTTGATTATTCGAGATCAAAATTATCATTTATCTTCCAGGGATTTTTATGGGCCATGAAAATTCCATATAATCGAGTCGAGTGAACGTCGATGATACAGTTGATATATTCGTTTTCTTTTTCAGACAATCAAGACAAGTAATGGACTTTTATTTGGTTTCAGGTGAATATATATATATGCGATTAATTTCAACTACTTGAAGTGTGAAATAAGAAAACAAAGAAATAATAGCTCTCTAAAATGTTATTGCTTCGTTTCATGTCGTTCATTGGCCTGAACACATTTAAAAATACATTTCAAACTTTTTCGTCGATAAAACTTTATCTTTTCTCAACAATATAAATTTCCAGTCTTCTTGAGAGATTCCATTTCAGGTTTCGCATTTTCACTCATTCCACCTGCCATATTTTCATAACTTTTCCAAAAGATAAAATGGATACGTGGCAAATATGTCGTTCATGGAAAACGAAATATGCATACATAGGAGAAAAAAAATACGGTATAAATCACACTGATCCGTGTGTGAATCTTCATATTTTTTGTTCTGAAATTTAAGAAAAATTGAATCAATTTGGAAAGAAAGAAATCCTTAGTCGAATATTTATTTTGTGTTCAGCAAATATGACGACATTAAATAGAGGAACAATGTTATCAGTTAGCTCAATTTAGGTCAGGCTCAAACAAACTGCATTTGTAACACATTCGAAAATTTGCGTGGAGCAAATTTTGATTTGGGAAAATATTTGCTAAAGAATTTAATTCTTTCTGAATCGATTCTATTTTTCAAAATTTTTGGAATAAAAAATTCGAACTTTTGCTTCTGCTTTCGTTTTGTTTGGAAGAGTTGAGGTTAAATTCGATTGATCAGTTCAGGCTGAGAAAATGAAATGTTATTATAATAACAATGTCAGGGTAAACTTTGGCACTGACGCTGTAAACCAAAGTGTGATATATATCAGGCACTTTTTTTTTAACCGTGTGCTTCACGCACAAAACATATATTAATATATTTGTCATAATTTCAGTTTCGCTAAATTCCTTCATTTAATTATTATTTATATCACACAGACGCATTTATTCACACAGAAAATACACAAATTTCAAATTCAGAGATTTAATCTTATTATTAAATATTCATAAATATAAAATTTTGCGTTATTTTTTCCCCACATCCAATAAAAAAAAGTTTTTATTAAATCTCTTCCAAAAAACGTTGTTAAAAAGTATTTGTATGTACGCACGACTGTCGAATATTGAATTCATCCAATCGAATCAAATCAAATTAAATCAAATCAAATCAGAACGTAAAAGAATATTTTATTTTATTCATATTTATCGAATGAAACGAAAAATTCAAATCAACACAAATCCAAAAACCATTGCAAATCTCTTTTCACTTTACAGCCACCATATTAAATCTATAGCATACAATTAGCTCTGCATATCCCTGTCAAGTAAAGGACTAAATTGGGAAAATTTCGCCAGTTGTGTACGGTTTTGCCACTTGCATATTGCATGAAATGTTCACACACACACACACACACACACACACACACAAACACGCACAAACAGGCAGCAATTTTGAATAGTTGATACCAATATTGAAAAGTCTGGAATGTGTGGAAGTGATTGCACATCATTTTGTGGCTTCATGGCAAATGCTAAATGAAAATTAAAGGAATTATCATGAAACAGATTATACACAATACACATGCGTCACTGTGCCACATCACATTGGCATTTTCAGTGAAACAATTATGTGTTTGGGATTGTATGTTGTATCGTTTATTGTTGGTAAAATGTTCAACGTTGAAATACACAATTTTGCTGTGAATAATGGATTAATGGTAACTGACGTGAATGAAAACAAAAATTTTGTAACTAGTATCCAATTTATCCTGAATACAATATGGAATATGGTTTGACTTTATGGCTGATGTGAATGTAAATCGGAATGTTAGCTATCTGTCAACTGTCTGATGTACAGAACTTTGGCAAAAATAGCAAAAACCGGATTAATGGTTGTATATGAATGACGGTTTCCATCAAAACGGCATATAACACAATTATTCAATTAGTTAACCGTCATCACCGGTTTTTACGTCAAATTTAATTAAATTGAGATTTGAGCAATTTAATACATATACGTGCGAAATGCAATGTGTTAAATGTTAAGATCTGTGCACCATTTTCATTCAACTTCGATACCAATCAAATAAACAACCAAATCTAGAAATGAAATTGAAATTAACGCAAAAAGCACACGTTTCAATTGTCATACTTTTTGGGCCATCCGTTAACTAATGACACATGAGATGCAAAGCTTCGAATCCATTTACAAAAGCATAGTACTCATATGCGGCGAAATCATTTTGAAAAGAGTTTTATTTTTAATACAGGCAATCTAATGACATGGAAATATTGAAGCTCTCAGTTCGTAACTTGCTCCGAATTAATAAGCAGCTTTCAAATTGTGGGGATTCAGTTTTTTCGTATTCAAGAACTTACCACACACCGTACAGCATTGAATAACAAGCCCATAAATTATGAAAAGACTTTTTAATGAATTTGCGTCAAATGCAACAGAGAGAGAGAGAGAGAGAGAGAGAGAGAGAGAGAGAGAGAGAGAGAGAGAGAGAGAGAAGTATGGTTTATTCAATTTTAATGGAAGGTACGCATTGAAACCGTTTACCTTATGTCAGTTTAATTGATTCGAATGAAATATTATTGATCCAATTCAGCCAAAGGCATAAATCATCTGATATGTCTATAAAACTAACAATTCTCATACCCGCATATACATGATCACTAAGCACACAATATATGTACGTAATGCGTAACATCATATAGACAAAAATAAACGAATCCAAATAAAAGAAAACGAAGAGTTCGAGACCCGAATATCAACAAAAAGAAAAACTGGAAAAAGTTCTATTCTTTCATTATTTGATTGAGAGCATGCTGAAAATGAATCAACAAAGCGTGATAGCGATGCTTTTTAAGATGAAAGCCTGTAGATAATAATAAGTGTTTTATCGTCTATTGTTGTTAGACATATCACGAACATAACATTTATACTATAAATTGCTTGACACCACGTAACTGATCATAATTTCATTTATAAATAAATTGCATTCAATTTAACATTTTAGGGTCTTCTTCTCCTATTTTTTCTTTAACTTTCTATTTCTCTTTGCTTGAAATTGTGGCGGCTCTAAAACACGCGTCTTCCGAATGGAAAAGAGCGACGCCTCTCATCTATCAAAGAATCCTTCATATATGATATCCATAGAATGATGAATATTTATTTACCAAAGTTCAAAGGTGAACAGACCCATTCATGTGCACGAAACGTAACGTTGGGAAAATTTAAAAGATTGTAAAACATTAAGATAAATATTGATTTGGGATTAGTTCTGAATTGGAATCGATCAATAGAATTGCGCAATGTGTACATTAATTAAGTATAACACATTTCATTACTTCATTTATAAATGCCAGTGAAAAGTTAAGAATTGTTTTTTTCCATTATTTTATATCACATTTATCCAATCTCTGTAATTATTTTATATCCTGAACATTGAAAGTATGTATTCAAAAGGAAATAAGAATAAAAGCTCGCATGGTAATGTCAAAAACACGAATCGATTTCGATATCGAAATCTCAAGCGATGGTCGATGGTATACTTGATACAAAATTCACAGGCCGATGAAATATTTCATGAACATAGCCGATATAAATGAGTTTTAAACTGTTAAGGTGAATCATTTCATTTGTGTTCATTTGGGAATTGTTGCTTATTGCTCAGGATAGCGGCCATTATTTTCAGCAGAGTTCCGAATGTGTACACTGCATTAGCATCGTCGGAATGTGTACACAAAAATCGGTTTAAACATTGTGTACACATAGCGTTGACCATACAGCGAACGACAAGGCAATAAATTTATGCCTGTGTATAAATCAACGAAAATGTGTAGGTATACATTGCGTTGACTGTCAACGAAATAAACGATTGGCATACACATTGTGTACGCATTTATGTAAATTAACGTGGTAAATCGAGAAACTCTGATTTTCAGTTTTTGAACACACGCAAAGAAAACCATTATTTCATCCATTCATTCTAGGGAAATTTAACAGGCGAAGTTATCAACAAGCTCTTACTTTTCGAAAGTTTTATTTCATTACTATTCACTGCGCAAAAAAGTTTGGGACTTTCTGAAAAATACGAACGATGGAAAAATGGAAATTTTAAAGTGTTCATCATTAAATACACGTTATAAACTTGATTGAATCTCATTAAAAATTATTATTATGGTTTCAATGCATTCTTTGAAAAATTCCACTAAATGATTCGAACAACTTCAATTTTAAACGCTTATTTTCCATCACAGGCACAAATCACAGGCCCATACGGTTGTAGTACAACATTGTTACAGAACGAACAAGGTTTTTAGCTAATTTTTCTTTCAACTTTTGTTTTGTTTGGTTTCTTTAGTTTCCATTTTTTCACTTGCAAAAGATTTCTATGGTGTTGAATGTTGGAGAGTTCAAATTCATAAGGGTCGATGGGTCATGAGTCATGAGATAATATCCTTTTTGGATGGTCAAATTGATTATGATCATTTTCTTTTTTTTTTTTTGTCTTTTGTAATTATTTTTAATTTAATAAATCTTACCTCAACGGATCCTTAATGTGAATATATCGATCCAATGAAATGGCACACAGATTTAGGATCGATGCTGTTGAGCACATTACATCAAAAGCCACCCATGTGTCGCAAAATTGTGCGCCGAATACCCAATAGCCTAAAAAGAGTCAAATCAGACGAAAGAAAAAAAATATTATTATGTACGTGAGAAAAGAATCGGTTTTCCAAAGTAATAAAACTTTAAGAATATTTTTTTTCTAAAAAAAACTGCAAACAACAATACACCAAAGCACACACACATCTTTCAATGTGCCTTTCTGTCCAATGCGTTTTTGATTTGTTTTCAACCTAAAATAAGTGCCGATAAAGCGAAACCGAAACAAGATGAAACAACGAAAAGGGAAAATAAAATAAGTTGGTGTGCTTTAGACAATGTCTAACTCATCATGTGTCTGACTAATTCGCAGTGGCATGAAGATGTAATTTACACAAATGGGTGCATATTTTGCACAAAGAAAACGAAACCATCATAATTCATTTTTCTAAAAAAAACTGCAAACAACAATACACCAAAGCACACACACATCTTTCAATGTGCCTTTCTGTCCAATGCGTTTTTGATTTGTTTTCAACCTAAAATAAGTGCCGATAAAGCGAAACCGAAACAAGATGAAACAACGAAAAGGGAAAATAAAATAAGTTGGTGTGCTTTAGACAATGTCTAACTCATCATGTGTCTGACTAATTCGCAGTGGCATGAAGATGTAATTTACACAAATGGATGCATATTTTGCACAAAGAAAACGAAACCATCATAATTCATAGAAGCTATGAAGCCAGTCTATCTAACTTTTGAAAACCTCGAAAGAACTTTAGTTTCTTTTTTCGTATGTATTTTGTCCGAGATTGTTACTATGATTATTTATCATTCGACTGATTTGACGACGACGCACAACATATTTTACAATGAAAATGAATAGGAAAAATGAAAAACTTTTGTTGAACAATTTCTCAATTTTTTTCTCTTTGCTTTTCATTCAGATTTCGTTGTGTGGATAAAGTTTCAGCAAATGGATGAAAAAGAATCCAACTAATGGAATATCACGAGAAAAAAAAACAAATTGAAAGGGAAATCCCCAATCAACAGGAAAAGAAAAAAAAATACTTAAAATGTAAAAATTCTGGCCAAAAAGAGGGCAAAAAAAAAAGAATTGTTATTGAAACTTCAAATGCGAATTGAAAAGCAGGAAAAAGTCAATATCAATCTGAAAATCTGTATGCTATGGCCCGATTTCGAATGTTGGAAAATGAGCATTTTCGTGAATATCATTTACATTTAAACAGGTTTTTGTAATTTTTCATTGCTTACTGCTCACTATTCACAACTTTGTTCAATTTGCTTCGTTGCGACCCTTTTTCCCCAATGCAAAGTTTACATATAGTGACTGACAGAGCTGTTATGTGGCACAAACAGATTGATGAGCACAAACGGAATTCAATTTAAAACTTATTTCAGTTCAAGTAGGATGCGATATTGCACAAAAGGATAGTTTCAAAATGGAAAACAAAATGTATATTTGAATCTGTATCACTTGTTTCGGGAACAGCAGACAAATGAACTGTGATGTGTGCGAGTTCACGTTTGCACAGAATATGATGTGAAGAAAGCAATTGACGATAAAAGTTATTTTGCCCGAATGCAATGATGATAAATTCAAAATATAAATGAGATGATAACTACTGGATTATGGACTACGATGCATATTGCATAAAGAATATCACTTAGACTATATCATTCAAATGCTTATCAATCAACTTTAGAGATCAGTGCAGCATAAGGGAAAAGAAAAATATTGAATTTATGCAAATTTAAATAATTTAATAATAGGCTTTGGAACAATCGATGATGAACGATGATCTGCCATTCATTATCAATAGATACAAACACATTCATCACTTTGAAGCATAACAGACAAAGTAAAATTATATAATAAATCAAGTG
This sequence comes from Mayetiola destructor, assembly GCA_000149185.1. Lineage (NCBI taxonomy): Eukaryota > Metazoa > Arthropoda > Insecta > Diptera > Cecidomyiidae > Mayetiola > Mayetiola destructor. The sequence continues at coordinate 723,579 of GL501440.1, forward strand.
CAACAATGGAATGAATGGTTAATGGTTAAGCCATTCAATGATTGCTTGAAATTTCATTTCATCATTTTATTTTGTGCAAACGTTGCCACTGGCGCTGCCTTTACTGTTCGATTCAATGCTTGACTAAAGTAATCGGAGTCAAGTATTCATTTCAAATTAAGAGATGAATTTATGTACATAAATTATTTACATGTATGTATGAGCAAAATCATCCATTTCAAACACATCAACAATAAAACGAATAAATCATATGAAACTTGTCACAGATGACACAATTTAATCAATGACAATGACAATTTGATATGATTTGCACATAATTTAAAAATTATGACGTTATATTCCATTGATCTGACTGAACATCAAATGAATGAGTGATTGCTGGTTTGCTTTATTGCTTTATTTCGTCTTTCAAATTATAATAAATTGAATTATTATTGCTGTACTGGCCGTTTGGAGTTTGAAATTCATATCATGATTTTCACAACAATTTTAGCTTCCACAAACAACAATCGTGAATGATCATTTGAATGGTTATTTATTAGTTAATATTTGAAAAATAGCCAATTTAAGTCGCATTGTTGGGCGCTGAACAATTCAAAGTGATGAATGACGATAGCAACAAGACCCACAAAACTGGGCAATACAAACTGGACTGTCGATTACTCATTACTTACTGGAACAAAATTTGGTGACAAAGTTGCTCGTGTATTGCAAACAAACAATTTTTTTACCTATGATCTGGTTTGATGAAATCAAAATGCATCCATGAGTTATAGCTAACCGAAAGTCGGTTCAATTTAAAGCCAGTTTAGACTTTAGTTTTTTTTTAGACATTTTACATGCTAAATATCCGTGTTTTTAAAAAACTTTATGATTTCAAGCCGATCCTGAACTGTGAACATTGACAATATTGTTTTTCAAGCGCATTCTGCCAGCAAAGTTTAAATGATTGGATTTTGTAATTGAAACGTGAAATATTAACTTCGTATGTATCATTCGCTTAAATGAAATTTCAATTTGGAATATCCATGGTGTACAGCAATAACCGGGAAAAGCTTGAAATTTCAATTAGTTCAACGTCAACGGTTATATTCAGATCATATCAAATTTCAAGCAAATATGATACGCAGCAGTTATACTATATACATGTTGTATATATCATTCTATAATAATTGAATATAAATCCATAGAAAATTTGTACATCATTTTGGCATCTGTTATGCATGGCAGGGGTTATTTTAAAATCCCCTTCATCAAAAATGCAAAAAGCACTGAAAAATGACTGAATGTTAATGGTAATACATAGAATTTGATTTTAAGTTTGGGTTAAAAAATGTGGTGCAGGTTATATTGGGGATTCAGTCAGATCATGGATTGAATTTTATCAATGATGTTTGGAGAAAAAAAGAGTGAGGTAGTTTGTTGTTGATGCAAGATGCAGGTAGCTGTTGTCAATTCCATTGAAAGTTGAACAAATAACAGCGATAAAATAGCAACTGGCTTTTAAATCATCATCGCGTTATCCAGCAATGAAATCATACTTTGATAAAATACACATTTCTCGATGGCTCCGAAAATAAATTTCGGTACGCATTTGAATGAAATAATTTGATTGTCTTGAGGGCTTCAATGAAATGTTTTCTCTATGCAAATAAATTTCTATTCCAACCATAACGGACTCTTGAACGTCTGAACAAAGGGCAATTCGATGAGATTATTTTTGAAATTAATTCGTAAAATGAATCGTTTGTGTGAAATTCCGTTTATTTTTTGGTTGAAAACAAATATCATTCAATGCGAATTGCGAAACTCATTTTATGCGTTACGATTTACGATTTTCGATATCGAGTGAGCATTTGAGTATTGAAGAAAAATGCGTTAAATGTGTGCATTCCTGCGTTATGATAAGAACTGTTGTTTTCATTTTTAGTATACGAATCTTTGAAATTTGTCGGAGAATTATTTGCATTATTCATGGTGAATAAATGTTTTTGTTTAATAAATGTATTACATGAATGAATCATCAACGTTGAGAGTCTCAACCGGAGACGATTGTACGATTTATTGTCGAAAGAATTCGCTATTCGTTCGGCAAATTGTCTTTTGAAAATGTTTCGTTAGCCAATGATTTTCGTCTCAAATTAAACAATTCAAAATTATTATTTTTATTACTAACAATCAAATCAAAAATGAAATATTTATTTGAGCAAAAAGCTAATAATGATCATCATATTCAATGTCAAAAGTTACAAACGAATAAATATAATGAATTTATCTATTTGCCAAACGACTACAGTTATAAATGTATTTATTTTTCGAGTACTTTTTACGCCCGAAGCTCGAATACATTGTTTAATTTTTGGGATTACAAACTCTTTTCGCTGATATTTTTACATCGTTCGCAAAGAATTTATTGCAAAGAAATGGTAAAATCATTTCAAAATATTTTATCTCAACATACATCAATATTCAATGTCAAAGTGCATAAGAACTTTCACAAATGCCAAATACACACTGCAAACTGAGTGAAGTGTCCATCGATGATATTCTTGGGAAAACAAATGAAGATTTGTTTTTCGTTGAGGAATGCATTCAATTGTTTCATAGATTGCAATATACAAATGTTTTTCAGCAGCAAGTTTCAATTTACATGAAAATATTCTGTTGAGCATTATTCGCAGTTGAAATTGTCAATATGGCAACACAACTCTTTAGAAACCAGATTCCAAAGAAACGGAATGATAACAACGCATGCATGCCTCAGATTATGTTCAATATTACGCACTAATTTCTCGTTTATATATCTATCAAATAGAGAGGCATTGTGCCACGCATACGCCTCTAAAACACACTAAATCTGATCGAACACGGGGCTCATCGCTGTGAGCAATGAACGATAAATTTGGCAAATTGCCATTACAATTACGGGATAATACCTCATTAGCATCAAATAAAGCTCTTTAAGTTCTTGAATGTTTGCATGAGAATTCGAGAAGATTTCTGAAACAATCGGAAGGTGTTTCGTTATCCATACTTTCATGAATGTATATCGTTTACATATCAAAGGGATTCCAAATTTAAAGTTTATTTTGTGGTATCTGCATGGATGAAACGTTATCATAATGATGACAATATTAAAGGACTTATAAACTTTTGAAATGTTATATTCATTAAAAACTTATTTACGTAAGGAATTGAGCCTGTCTCATAAATTCAATGATAGGATAACATTTGTGGATCATGAAATTCGTTGTATTCGGTGATCCAGCGTGCAAAAGAGCCTCAAAAATTGTAAAATCACAATAAAATATGAAGAAAACGAAGCAATTGTTGCAGTTTAAAGTTTGAATGTTCGAATGGCGACATTTAAATTAGGATTGGAATAATAGAGCAGGTAAAGGAGAGATATGGTCGTTCATCGAATATTCATCGAAATCGATGCCAAATGAACGACATTGGATTTCCCGGGAGCTTTTATATTGTCAATAAAATTTTCTATTGTTCACTTTTATCAGTGAGAATCCATTTAAAAAATATATACATATTCTATTCATTGACTTTTTATGTTGAGTTTACATCAAGGCCAGAAACCTAAAAACTAACTGACTGTAGCAAAAGTTTACATTGGCATCATTTATTGAATGAATCAAAGCGTTCGTCAAACGATGATCGATAGCATCGGCACAGTAAAATAAAAAAAGTAAAAAAAAAAAAATGGGAAATAGAATTCTATTTGCTGAACCGTGAATCCGTGTTACAATAATAACAAGGCAAGTGAAATGCCTTTTTTTTCTCTGAATGCGAACGTTGATTTTGAACAGGATCGACTTGTGCTATTCAGAATGCTCAAGGCAGCAAGTGTGTTTAAATTAACTCAAACGAGTAGCGACCGAAAAATTCATCGTTTTCCTCTCCACTCCCCCCAATCCTTATCCGCATATATATATATAGATATGCCTAAGCCTTGCATCATCAATATATTTATTGTAGTGAATCATCGTAAGGTGGTTATTCTGAAGGCGATTTCAATTTATGCAAAATGTATAGGTAAAATGATGTTTCATCATCACACCAATAAAATATATAAACGATGAGGATTATAAATGAACAACGACAATGTTACATCAAACATATAAATTTTACGTGACTATATGCGGTTGAATGTGTGTGTGTGTGTGAGCGAGAATAAATTTGATCTGAATAAATGTTTCATACGTACCCAATAGATCGTTAACTCCAGCAAACGTCATTACAAGCGATGCCACAAATAAATCCGCAATGGCCAACGATGCTAAAAATAAATTTCCGATTCGACGTAAACTTCGTTCAGTGTATATTGCTAAACATACTAAAATATTTCCAGCTATTGATAAAAATATTAAGAGCGACAAAAAAATGCCTGCGAATAAAGAGAAAAAGAGAAGAAAGGAAGAAAAAAAAACATAAACTTTATTGACAAAATGAACGAATGGATATTGACGAGGATAAAAAAAAAGAAAAAAGAGAAACGAACAGAAAATGAGATAATTTATGGATTTATAGATTCTCAGATCGTCGTCCATCGTACGTCGACCATTAAAATGGTGAAATCCAATGTTTTTTTTTTATTTGCTACCTTGGCGTTGTCTGTTTCAGTTTGAAAAATTTATGCGGCAAAATCGGGACTACAATCAAAGTATCGAATTTCGAATTTCAATGTGCAGGCTTGACGCGTAAACTGTGCGATCGATAATTTCGAAATAAATTTTTATTAGTTGTACATCATTCAAATTGATTACATTCATTAATTCTCATCGAGGACAAATGTTGACATTTAAATGAAGCGAGTTTTGAATTTTTTTCACAAAAACACATCAATTCGGGCTTCGAAAAACATAATCCTACCATGTGGAGATATGTGAACAATAAAAGCACTGATTTCATATGAATGCATGAAAAAGCTTGTATCCGAAGGTTTTATTACTTGTTATAGCCCTTCATTCTTCGCAATATTTGATTCAAAATAAAATCGAAAAAAAAAATATTCCAAAATTATAGCTAAGAATAAATAAGATGCGCTCAGAAACAAATTTCATTCGTTATTAAAATTGTCTATGCTCGCAACGCTCACATAGGACAATCGAATCAATCGTAAAAAGGACAATTTGTGTTGTTATTAACAAGTAATAACTAAATGACCCAAGCTCTATCTGCTATGTCGAACCTTTTTAGATTTCAATCTGAATCTTCACCATTTTTCAACCAATTTTCATGTTGTTTCAGAAAAAAAATGAAGTTATCGAATCTATTTTCGGTGTGTTGATCGTGTGAAACTTAATTTTGAAACGACTAAAAAGACTAAATAAATTGAATTGAAGAGGATACAGGATACAGGATACAGCAGGTGTATTGTTCAGACAAAAATATTACATTCATTTGCCTTTATCCGACCTTTATTCACAATAATTTGTAGAGGGGTGATATCCTTTGAATGAAGGATTCGAAATAAAAATCATTAGTTTATAGTCAATACCGAAATAACAGCCATTGAGTCGAAATTTTTTAATCAAATTTTTCGGATTATTTATGCACAATGGAGACCAATTTGCAAGGAAAAACAAAACAAAAGATAAGCATCACAACTTGGTTTCATTAACTTTCGCCATTAATTTTACTATTGAAAGGATTTTACCGTTGAATGAGCACATGATATTCGTAAATAAATAAACGAAGGCGAACACAAATGAGGATTAAATTTCTTCTGGTTTTGTCAAATGGCTTTTGTTTGTTTTTCTTTTTTTGTATTTATTTTCTCTATCTCATTACAGAGACAGAACACGAATGCTGTATAGCAACTGTGTTGAACGAGAAAAATCTGTCTGCAATTCTCTTGAACTCATTTATTTGATAAATTGAACACAAATAATTTAGCTTTCATTTTAATACACCCAAAATCATGGATATAGTATACACAAACGAAAATCAACAATGTTAACAAGACGAAAGCAAAATAAACGAAATGAACCAATAACAAACAACAACGAACGGATCGAATCTAAGATCCAAGGTGAATGCAATCAAATCTTCATCAAAATACTAATAATAATGTGGATGGAAAGGAAACAGACCGGAATTCACAAAAAGACTTAAGATAATCAAGTGAATCAAAATGGATAGCAATCCCTGTGGACAGCACATTTAAAATTTCTATTAGATTTTTGCGTACAAAAATTTTTGGAATTTTGGAAAAATCTGACTCAGAAATTTTAGGAATAATTTCTGAAAATTCTATGGAACTGTTCCATAATTTTTACGGATTATATTTTGGAATGAATTTCGAATGTTTTTTTTTGTAGGGATGACAAAAGCGGAAGAAAAAAATACGCGTCGCATTGCCGACGCTAAATTCGGAAAGAAAGTTGTATTTATATAATCGCAAATCTGTTCCGGAACAATTACCGTGTTGCTGTTTGTAATTGTTTATGCGTTCCAAAAAGATATGCCCCCCCCAAAAAAAAAAAATTAATCGAAAAAGTAACGTTTAGCAAGTACACAAAATGAAATCGACCTAATTTGGCTATTCGTATTTGAGTGAGAAAAACGTTAAGAATGAAAAGTGATGCCATTTCAATCTGTTTAGGCCCCAAATTACACGCGACGATTTATAATTCAAGAATATCAAATCAACAAATAACAATACCGACTGACTGGCTGACTGACTGACTGACTGAATGTTTGGCATAATTGCTCAAATGAGAAAAACAAAAGAACGTATTAGACCAGATGGATTAAGATATTTGGTTGGTTTTTGTTTTCGTAATTTAATTTTACGGTTGGCAACATTTTTATTTTAATTGGATCAAGATTTCATTTTGCTCACATTTCATTCATATAATTGTATGAATTTCGGCGACCAAGAGAAACAACGAAAAAAGAAAAAAATGGAATGGTTTTTCCGTCTCAAATTTATGAATTCATCTGGTCAACGAATTAATTTCCATGGTTTGTGTGTGTGAAAAATGGTGTTTTTCTCGACAATATTGATGTTATTTCGTCCATCAACATAATGGCATTTACATTTCAATAAAGCTGCTTGCTGAATATTTAATTAAAGTGAAAAAGAGATCCCAAACCAAACGCAACGAATTGTCACTTGAAAACTCACACTTTTTGTCGTAACCGTTTTTCATCTGTCAAATCCCATGCTGCCGACCGAAAACAGTATTATAAATTGTGTAAAGTTGGCAAAGAATGAATTCACTTAATCGGTGTTTTAATCGGTAACACTTTTGCCTTGGATTAGTCCAAAACAGGCATTATTTCAGCGACCATTTTCATACCAACGACTAATGTACGCGTACATTCGTTTATGGTGCCTGATCTCTCCTGCATGCATACATTCCATAAAAAATTAAATTAAAATAAATTGCAAATTCGCACTGAACACAGAGTTGAAAAGATCCTGGCGCTATTGAATTAACATGCTCTCCGACGGCCGAACTGGTAAAGAAAAGAAAGTGAGAGTGAAGGAGAGAGTATTATGTGTTTCTGTTAATGCCAACGATTTGTTTCAATTTTGCATTCGTAGTTTTCGGTAGTTTGTAGGTACTTTTGTCACCTTTTTAGATAGTATGCGTATTAGTGGTTTTTATAAGGATATAGTTTTTTTTTGTGTGGCTATATACAAGTGCCAAAGGGCGCTATTATAGAATTTATGCATACATGACAGGTCAGGTGCTATAAATGAATGTACACGTACATGGATCGTACGTGCGGAAATGGTCGCTGGTGCCTGGTTTCGAAACCATCTGTGACAAAAAATGGCTTAAAAGAAAATGGGACATAGCCAAATTGTGTAGTGAGCATGGATAGGCCCATTTATTTTATATTTACATACAAAAATAAATGTTGATTTTTCCCTTTTTTTTCGATGGATTTACATACTGCACCATTCCACCACCACCATTCATCATTTGCCATTCGATACAAACTTCAAACAATTGTGGATTTGCTTGAAGAGGACAAAATTATCATAAGTGCGAAGAATAATAAATGGGATGGAGAATGGAAAAAGCTTATCGAAATCAAATTGTTCGACTAGATAAACGAATGCGACAAGTGGGGCAATCACCAATGTTTTATGTTTTATGATTTGTCTGCGTTAAGGCAATGCTTTTGTGTTGCTTTATTCAAATTATTCTTATTATTATTGTTATTATTGGAATTGAAAACAGAAGCTTCAGTGATTCAAACTTTGAATGAAATAGATTAGGATTTGGCTTTTACTATTGTTTGATTTTGGCTTGACATATAACATAACATGTACAATGTACATCAGTAGTATGCCTAAGGGGGTTTACTCTCCTATCATTTCAATGTCACACAATCACCCCTTTACAAAATTCCTATCTAACCCACTTATTTTGATCACTTATAGTAGATAAAAAAGTTGAAACAACATATTTTTTATACAATATTATGCACATTTCATTGTGTCGAATTTTTATTTTATTTAAACAGATTTCTTTGCGCGACAAATTTTGTTGAACAACAATCCAAACTTGAGCAAATTAATCGTTTTTTTTTGTTTGTTTGCGATC